>JBANCV010001108.1:0-19082 GCA_037040105.1 Amiota albilabris | reverse complement strand
TCCAATAATGTCCTGCAATAAATTGCTTGTTTTAGAAATTTGCAATAGCTCAAAACTTGCAAAAATGTGAAAAATAAAGGAAAAATTAAATTAATATGGCGAGCTGGTGTCAAACAGTGTTGCCAGATTTGTTATAAGAAAATATTTTCAAAATTTGCCTAAACAATTGTTATCAATGTTTGGATCAATTTAATACCATGGAAATGTGTTAAAAAAAAAGATAAATTTATTAAACTGAGGACTTAACGATATGCAGAAAAAACCAATAATTTCTAGGAAAGTTTGCAAAAAGAGAAACCTTAGACTCCAAGGCTTAGAGGTGTAGCCAGATTTACTATGAGAGAATTTTATACTTCACTTTACTTTTGCCTTAGTATTTTCTCTTGAGTCTCAGAGGGTACGCTACCTACTGCAATACTTTGGGTAATAACGTTTGGGTGTAGCCTTTTTGGCCTGCATGGTGTCGCAACTTGGATGAGAATTACCGCCATTATATTGGCATGCTTCTGAAGCCTCCGATTGTAATAACCTGCTTTGTTTATTGTTTTCATGGCATTTTAATATCTACATATGGATATGTAAATAGTTGCATACATAAGTCATGAGGAAAGATAGTCGCTTCGCTTCGTTTGTCCTGAAGTGATGTCTGAATCGTATGTGGAAAGCATCGCTCCTCAGTGTGAAGTCGAAATTGAAGGATTTGCTTGAAGTGATGGCGAAAAGGTGGTGGGTGCTTAGTCCAATCATGGAATCGCTTCATGTAATTTTGTATCTTTTCAGTTGAATATGAGAAATGAAAAATGGAAATATTTAGCTCAACTAAACTAAACAAAAGTCATACTTTGGAGTGCGTTGCTTGGAGGAGTGAAGTGGAGAGAAGAAGAGTAGATTGATTCGGAGTATTGACTGACCCTAAAGGGCAATCGCTTGAAGTGTACGCAAAAGCAACTAACTTTACCTCAGCTACTGCGTGCGGTGTATTGCATTCACAGGTGTTACCCCCAGTTGAGTTTGCTTGTGAGTTTATATCTATGTATATCTATGTATTTATATACGTGTGTGTGTGTGTGTGTGTGTGTGCTAAAATTGCTGTCACCTTACAATATTCGCTTGTATTGCCATCGCCATCGTCATCGCATGCCTTTGCAGCTGCTTCCGTTTACGCTTGTACTCTCTTTATCGTTTACTATTTTTGTTATTGCACGTTCAGTGGCCGCAACCAACTCTAAGTATCTATGTGAGTCTATGTACATACGTACATATGCTAGTGTGCATGTGCGTTTGTGTGCATGGGACATTGCACGTTCGGTGGATATGTTTACGACTCCTCGGGGGCCACTTGATCAGAAGGAGTTACTTGGGAGTTGTACGTTTTGTGTTAGAACTACATGTGTTCTAGTAGACACATACATACGTACATACAATGCATATGTATGTGTGTCTTTGTGGACAAACGAATGAATGTATCTAGAAACATTTAGTTGGCATTATTTTTGCTGTTGAGATAATGCATTCCATGCTACTTACGCTAGAATGAAAAACTTTAATTTTTATTCTAATAATAAGAAGAAGAGGAAGAAAACTACATAATTTTCCTGCTTTGTTCATTTACTTTAGTCATTCTTATCAAAATCTAGCATATGAAATACGAGTATTCTTCTTCAAGTCCACACCTTCAATGTCCCAATCCTTCACCATACCACACTGCACACTCACTCCTCACCATTAGACAGAAAGGATATTAGAGTAAAATGAATGTGTCATTGAATGATAATCATGAAATTCGCGCTTATCAGGGGTGCAAAAATCATTAAAAATGTCCAAAAAGAAAAACAATAAAACAAATATATGCATGAATGAATTCATTAAATAAAGCATAGCAAATCGGCATAGTCCTGTCAACTACGACGACAGAAGAACAGCAAAGTATCAAGAAATGAAGAAAAGTTGGAATAAAAGAAGAAGTCGAAGACAAAGACGAAGAGTCTAAAAGATTTTTATCACTAATGTAGGTAAATATTAATTAGTAAATGGAGCTAGTGCGACTTGAGGCAATGGACTTCAAGAGAGAGAGAATGATAGACTTAGAGGAGAACAGAATGCTAGGGAAGAACGAGAAGAAAAGAGAGGGAGTGTAAAGGGGAGATGGGTGTTAGGAAAAGGATTTTTAGGTAAAAAAGACACACACACACACACACACACACACACACACACACACACACACACACGTTATCAAACATCATAAATCAGCATGATGTCGAAATCATTTAAGGTAAAGTCCTTGCTTTATTGGAGAGCGGTTGGTGAGGTACCCTTGATTAGTTTAGTAGAAGAGGCGGTGGCGGCTATCAATATGAAATTAAAGTTTTATTCCATACAATATTAGACTATTAGTATTAGAGTCTCTTATCAATGATGAAGAAAGTGAGGTGGAATGAGTTTTGTGGTTGAGATGGAATGAATTTAAGGTGGCCTGCAGGCGTTGGTCAAAGGATATAAATATAACAACAGCAACAGCAACAGCAACAACAACAACAACAAAGATACACACCTACAAAATTATTATCATGAAACATAAAACTACTAAAACACAATTCACGAACAGGCAAATCTAAGCCATAAACAACAAGACGACGATGTCTGATCGAGTATGAGGTTGTGTGAAGTTGTGAGGTTATGAGGTTATGAGGTTATATGGATGTGAGGATGTCAGGATATGAAGAGCAAAATTTGAAATGGATTTTGAATTTGAATTTGAGGCATGGCTAAGAGGCGTGTTGTAGTCAAAAGAGATACTACCAGATACCAGAAGTAAAATCATGCGTAAATCATAAAAGGGCAAAAACCGAAAATGTATTTACACATCACAAAAGAAACGAAATATAAGGAAAAGAGAACAGATACAACATATTATGAATGTCAGAAGAAAGGAAAAAAAAAAACCTCTGACAAGGACAAGAAGACCAAGGCTTTAAGTGGCTAGCAATGTTAAGTAGAACAATGCGCTTGACATGCGAATAAATGAATAAATGAAAGCGTGAAACAACAAATGAATGAATGAATGAATGAATGAAGATGGGGGAAATGGAAATTGGAGAACTGTGAACTGTGCCGTATCGAAGTAAAGACGCCTTCTACTCCTTATACTGGACCAAACGTCAAACAGTTGAAACGCAATCGAAGCACTCAAGAGGCTTAAGTTTTCATGACGTTTGATCAAAGCACAAAACTCACGCAGGAATTATGATGCTCAAGAACACAAACAATATACAAAAAAAAAAAAAAAAAAAAAAAAATACCAAACCGAAAAGTATCTACTGCAAAGAGGATAACAAGCCAATCTATTAGATATGTATGTACTTGTAAATAGTAAACATTTCGGTTCGTTTGTTAGGAATTGGTTTGTTTTGGTTGCTTCTGGTTGCTTCTGGTTGCTTCTGGTTGCTTCTAGTTGAGTCTGTTTGGGCTTGAGTGAAGGAGGTACCCTGTCAAGAAAGCTGGTGAATGCTGTATTTTATGCTTTGGCAGACAGAGGCCATGGATACGCCCACAAAAGGATAACAAGAATAGAAAAAAAAAAGAAAAAAAAAGAAAAAAAGAAGAAGGCGTTGAAAGGGAATAATAAGAATGGGCATGAGATGGAAGTGAAATACTCGTACAATAAAATCTGCTGAGGCCTGTCAAATTCTCTATACTTCAATACTTTTAATGTACGAATGAATATGTTGATGGAATGCCAAAGCACTAAAGTATATGATTAGATAAGAGGTTTCACTCGCATATTCATTAATGACAATTTTTCATTACTCAACATAGATTTATACTCTACTCACAGTTCCCAACCTTTGTTGTTGTTGTTGTTGTTGTTTTTTAAAGGCTGAACAAAGGAAATTTTTGTGTGTCAAAAAATATCTAAACTCAAAACTCGAATGATAAGACGACTTGAGATAAGACTATGGATTCAGGGAGTCTATTGTCTATTGATCTGCAATGTCTCAAAGTCTGAAATCAATTACAAAATTACAAAAAAAAAAAAAAAAAAAAAACAATTGATTGTCTTATTTCATCTTCATTACCGCTTCAGGTCTCTGATGAACTTCTGTTCATCTTTATTGCTGATCAAGTCAAAGTGTAATAGTTTAACTTTAAGTTGTCTGCTGCTGCTGGGTACAAGCCCAATTCTCATGACTTTTTCTAACTCTTGTTAATGTTTCTCTTTTTTTTTCCTTTAGTTTATTTTGGTATTAATAAATCAAAACCAAGATGGGAAAAAAATATAAAAGCGAGGCAATGGCAAGAAAATGTTGTAGGCGTTTCAATGTTGCCTGCAAATACCTACTATCAAATACAAGACACACACAGTCAACTAAGCAATATCATTAATTTTTTTTTTCCAAAGAATATGTATACTTATGTAACTAACAATCGCCTTCTTATTCGATACCTTACAGTTTTCTTCAAAGATACTCTTAGATACTGTTTCCTCTGTCTTTTGGCCTTTCAATTCTATCTATTTGTCCTTTTGTTTGTTTTTGTTGGTTTGATAGCATTTAATCGTTCTCCTGGCTTTGCCATTTATCCTTATCATTATCCCTAAGCAAGTTAATTTCGCTTTAAGGTCATGTACGGTCAATGTTTGGCCAACACCTTGTAATATCCGCCAATGGAATGAATGACGGAACTATCAGAACTAAAGAAACTGATGCAGAGTCAGAACGCATTCCATTAAATTGGCCCAAAGTAAAACAAAAGACAAACACACTCACTCACTCACTCACTCACTCACTCACTCGCTCATATATTCAGTCACATACATACATACATACATACATACATACATAGATACATGTGTAAACATCGAAACACCCTCACGTTTGTATGTGTATTCAGTTCATTTGAGTTCAATATGTTTGTTCAATCATTGCTATGCCACTGCTGTTGCTGTTGTTCTTATTATTGTGAACTGAACCAGAGTGAACTACTCTAATCTCTTTCCCTATTGAGCCATGTATGCTTGAATCTTGCAAAACACATATACACAGACACAGACACAGACACAGACACAGACACAGACACTGATACACACTTACTCACTTACAGATCCAACGAACATGACTTATGACCGTTACGTGATGCAACATAAAAATGCCATGTCTTTCTTTTCTTTAGCATCTTTTGCAATTCGCGCTCACGTCTCGCGCTGTTCATCACTGCGACTGACATTTCCTTTTAAAACGTCTTTCTTATACTCCTTATCACTCCTTCCCCATACATCTGTGCATCAATTCCCCTATACTCTATTTATACCATCTCAGTGTCACATAAGTTAAGAGGTATGTACATACAAATTTACTATCTGTACATGTACACGTAAAGTTTACCTGCTTGTCTGCGTGCCAGCGTGTCTGCCTGTATGTATGTATCTGTTAGTGTATCTATATCTTTTACCCATCATAGCCATCATAGTGAGGGGTAAGAAGTTTAGATTTGGTATCCGTTTATTTAGTTTATTAGTGAATTTAATGGTTTTTCTATTGAAAGCGTGCGTCGTCATCGTAAGCATGTTGCCACACTCGATTCAAGTGACTTCCAATAAGAATGTAGTCTTTGCAACATCATCAGCATCAGCATCAGCATCAGCATCAGCATCAGCAGCAGCATCATCATTATCATCAGTATTGATATCGTCGTCATCAAGTACTTCTAAAACAACTTGATAGCATCGCTGAAGACTCAGACACGTTGAATTATTTTTCTTTGCTTTGCTGTGCTTTCTTTTCTTTTTCATTAAAAAACTTTTATGGCGCTTTTATTAAATGGGAGTAGTTTAGTTACCCTTATAGAACTAGTAGTACTACTAGTATAAACCGAAAATACCTTTTGCATTCAACTACAGATAGCAACAACAACAACAACAACAACAACAACAACGACAACAAGAAAAACAATCATGAGCACTTGAACAATGACTAAAACAAAAACAACCAGAGATAGTCGAAAGTAAAAGAGAAAGAGCAAAAACTTTACATTGATAGGTGCAAATTACAAAACAAAGCAGGCCCTTCAACAAACGATTCCATTCCATTCCATCCAATCTCTTCCCATCCTAATCCATTCTGTCGTATCCCGCCGCATTCCATGAAAAGCTTCATGTTGATGCCACTCAACTGCACAGTTCTGTTCTGTTCAATTCTGTTCTCCTCTTCTCCATTTTAGTTCAGTACAATCCATAGTTCCATAGTCCATAGCGTGTAGGGGTATAAATATAGATATGGATATGGTTATGAGTAGCTTGTACAAGTAGCAACAGCGGTGGCCACTGTCTACGCTATAAAAGCTGATGAAGTCAAACCAATTTTTTTTCCTCCAATTCAGGTTTCCTCTTTTACTGTTTTTCTATATTCTTTTTTCTTTTTTTTTTTTTTTGCAAATATAAACTCGCATTTTCCTTCAGCTGTTCATATGTGTTTTAACATCTTTATCTTCATTCTATGAACATATGAATAACTGAGCTTGAGGTATTCAAAATTATTTCTTAAGCTAATCATAAAATAGTAGTTGACAAATTTACAATTAAGAAGTTTTCAGAATATTATTATTGATTACTAACTGAAATTGATCATCTCTTGAATTGCTCTGCTAATCATATATTATGTACTTCGCTGGGATCTTAGGAACAACACGAAAGAATGCAATTCGTTTCAATTTTTAGCACATATTTGATGTTTGATTGCCTTAAGTTGGCTTCCATCATACACCATGTTTTCTCTACGAAGCTGCAAACTGCAGAATTCGTTTGGATCTTTGGATCATGAAGTGTGGCTTAACCATCCAAAATGTCTGCATTCAATTAATATAGGGAGCTCATAACATGTGTGTTAAGGAAGAAAGCATTATTAATGACCAATGGAAAAAACTATTATAAATTTTCTTGATTTTTTGTTTATTGAAATCTAAATGATGAATGTTGCAAACTTGCAGTTGAACATAAATTGGTCATGTATTCGAGTCGATTTCCATCATCGGTTTAAAGGGATTCCATCCTTTCAAATAATATACTTAAATGAATTTTCTATGCTTAATGTCATATTCCAAATGGAGCTAAGAAATTTTGTAGATTGTATGTATTTTTGTTCTTGTATTCCATGTAATTTAAATAAATTCCCTATTAAAATTATTAGTCATGTCTTCATTGGTATACATGATATGATGTTAAGCCCTGAATAAATTCTGCAAGTATTTCTTTCATTCGCTTTGTCTGAGGTTTGAAAACTTAACTTTTTGAATGAATCCAAAAACAAAAACCAATTCAACAACAAAAAAGTATCATTTCCGGTTTATGCGCTTAATGAGTTGAAACTGGAGGCGTCGGTGGGTCCGTGGTTGGGTCTGTAGATTCATCGTTGGATCGTTATATTGACTAGTAAGTGTGGTAGACAATGAGCGGAGGTGAATCGCATTTTATGATTTTAAAATGGAAAAAATGTTGCACATTTTTGAACTAAAAAAAAAAAAAAGAAATGAGAAAACAAAGTTACAGTAAAACTTGTTAAGTGGTTAAGCGTTTTTCTTGTAGTTGCATATTCACATGATGATAATATCTATGTGCAATAGTTGAGTAGATTCATTGTCTAAGACAGCGACTCTTAAACTGATCACCTTATTTTTGCTATCCATAGCTAAAATAGATGAGCAAGTGGTAAGCAATCTAAATCAGATGAGTAAACATGTGATCCAATAGAATTTCTTGCATTTATTTGCAACTACTATTGAATATGAATAATTGATATAGTGGACATCTCTGTCAAGAAATTGGGACTTTTAATGTTTTGTCCAGTCTAAAAGTATGCTTTACTTTTTATATTTAAAACACACACATAATGTGATGAACAACAGATTGCGTATAATTTTAGGTTGGTAAAACAGATGGCACTTTATACAGCACTTAAATGTATATCTATAAATATCAGTATATCAACACAATCCTAATCGACTGCAATGCTGTGTAAAAATTTCAGAGCAATCGGTTAAGTAGTTTTCTAGTTCTGATGTCATGAATATACGAACATTTACATACATTATTTATAAAGAAAAAAAAATATATATATACAAACATGCAAAACAATTCAAAGAATGTTTATTGAGTTCCATAAAAAAACAAAATTCTTTCGCGGACATCAACACTGCAGTGCACTGTTTGAAAACTACTGTGCTGAGATATTGAACAACTCCCACTATATGCTATATAGAAAGATAAGTCTATAAATCAAAATAATTTCGCCAATCGAATGAAAGTAAATTTTTGCAAAATGTAAAACCGCAGATCGATAAAAGAAGAATGAATGATGGCTTCTTAAAACGAAACTCATTTTCATTGTCATTACTAAATAGCATTGCAAACTCAACAAACTCAAATGTTGCGTTACACTATAAATCTTTGCATATGACAATCATGTAAACTTATTTATAGATATGTACTAGTATGACTGTCGTTGGTATTATGCCCTGATAGGCAAGAGCTACAAATAATATTCATTTACGTGTATGGCATTCTTTAATGAGTTTAGCCCTCAGTTAGTACTCACGCTTCGATAAATTCTATCTGTCAATGTGTAACATGTAACTCATAACGTGTAATGTGTTATGCTTATGTAACGTGCAACGTGTAACTTTCAACGTATGCCACACATGAAAAAGGCGTCAACACGACAAATTAGCTTCGTCCATTAGATCCAGGCAACGTTGACATTTCATTTTGACAGAGTTTTGACACAACAATAATCAACGCTAAGCAATTAATAACATGATAGAAAGAAAAACGAACGATGAAAGGAAACACAGACAAAGAAAGTATCTTATATAAAATGTTGCTTAGAAGAAATTTATGTTATCATTTTAATTTTTGTACCACAATTATTGGTTATTGTAACAAAGAAAAGGGTGCCACCACCACCACCATCACCATCATCATCATCATCACCATCACCACCACCACCACTACCACTACCATTTCCACCTCCAGTTCAAATATCCCCAACATCACCCATGACACGTGTGCACATTGAAAGCCACTTAATTAAATGAATTAAATTTTAATGAAGTTTGTCACAAAAACAAAAAACACACAAAATATGAACTGAAACAAAATCAAAAAAATTGAAAATTTTATCAACAGAAAAGTTTATATTCACTACACATACCTAAATATTTTAATGCAATATTCTTTTGTTGTAATCAAGTATTTTCATAAATGAAATCATAAGATTGGAGTCTATTAAATTCTGCTGCAATGTCTTTCATAATAGTCTTGGATAAGGCAAACTTACCTCAAGATTTCATACAATATTTAGTTCCTCTTATCTATGCATCTCTAAACATATAAATGTTTGTTCGCGTTTCACTTTAAAACAACTCATTGGATTCAATATTAAATAACTGAAGGATAAGAAACTTTATTATCAGTAGCATTTAGCGTTTATTTGATCAAAATCGTCCTACAGAATCAAAAGATATTAATTTTTAATTAGATCAATATTCTCTGGCTTTGCGCTCTCTTTGATTTTCTTTCTGCATAAAATGTAATATTCACTGAGAGCATGTCGATTGCCCTGAGACAATAATTTCCATTGTTTTGTATTTTTGTCTCTCATTGGCTGAGTACCTTGAACTGGTTTACTAATGAAACTGGAAGATTGATTGTTCAGTAGCCAAGTGAAATGAATTGGGAAAATGGCTATGATACTATAACATGTATCGGACCCATTCCGATCATACTAAACATGTGATGGAGGAGACTGCTTTACAAACGTCTGATTTTAGTGTTAATACTTAGGATTTTCATTAAAGTTATGAAGTGTACACAAAATAACAACAAGTTTACTGATTTCAATGTGTAATCCATTATGATAATAATGATCATTGTCATCATCATTACATTATGACTGACTATTGAAAGAAAAACTTTGCCTATTAACAGCAAACAATCTGTTGCCAAAGTGAATGACGATGACGACGATGACGACGATGACGACGCATGTGACTAATTAACAAACAAATCCACACAAACACAAACACACACACACACACACACAAAGAAAGGTATCTATGTATGCACCCACACATGTTATATAAGCACAATACTTTTTAATATCATTCATTGTCTTTTCTTCTATCCGATATTCTATTTCATTCCATACCATTCCATTCTGTTCTGTTGTGTTCTGTTCTATTCTTTGAAAGGTAGGCGGCATTTGAATGCAGCTTTTTGTTTTGTTACTTCTAGTTTTGTATTTTCTATTGCCTACTTTTCAAGCACGCAATTCTTATTCATTATTAAGACAAGGGTGGGTGACATGTGTCTTTTCATTTGATTTCATTTGATTTGAATTGCAGCTTAAACTTCTTCTATCTAAGCATCTTTGTATCAATGTCTATCTACTTATCTATGTATGTATGTGTCGTCAATGTCTATGTATAACAGCGCGTGTGTGTGTGTGTGTGTGTGTGCATGAAAAGAAAACTGTATTTGTAAAGTAAAGAGTTTAAATGAAATTGTTAAGTACTCGTATTCAGAAAGGCAAAGCAAATGAAGAAAGGCAGGAAGGAAATAAAGTGTCGCCACAAAAATGTCTTTTTAAAAGGCAACATTTGTGGTAACATTTTGTATACAATCATAATTTCATCTCATTCTATATTAGATTGAGGTTTTTTTTTTCTTATTGTCGTTTTTATTATTATTACACACACACACACATGCATATTGGTGGCTTTATGAATTCGCCTATGTGTAGATGTCTAGTGAAAGTGTTTGAAGAGAGAAAGAAAACCATATGTTACCAAATTTGAACTTGAATTTGAACTGAACTGAACTGAACTGAACTGAACTAAACTAAACAGAAGTGAACTGAAGTGAAGTGAGTGAAGTAAAGTGAACATTATGTAGAAGGCAATTTAGAATGAAAATTGTTGTCAAAAGTTATATATGCCGACTTAATTTAAGCTCATTTTATAGAAACATATAACGATAATGATACGAGGGCGGTTCATTAAGTATCCGTGTTAGAAATAATGACACCATTTTTTTTCAAAAAAATGTTTTTTTTTTTAAGATACACTACTCGCAACGTTTTTCCATTTTTCTTACCCCTCCATCTTAGCGATGACTTCCTTGTTTGAGCAAAATTTTTTTTCCCGCAATCAATTTTTTCATGCCAGGGTGATCGTTCTTCCTTTTTCTTACACAACACAATCCAAAAGGATGACGCCCTTCGTGTCCCGAAAAATCTTCGCCTTGAGCTTTCCGGCCGATGTGACCGTCTTCGTCTTCTTTGGTGCAGATTCACAGGGAGGAAGCCATTGTTTTGATTGTTGCTTAGTTTCTGGTGTATTGAATGATGATGCATCCAGGTTTCATCAGTCAATCAGTCTGAAATTTGTATTAGCGTCGTCTGATAGATGATAACACTAACTTCACTCAGGAACGTCCTCTATCTTCAAACACGGGTACTCAATGAATCGCCCTCGTATATGTATGTATTATATAATAGTCAATTGAAAACAGTGAAGGAATGAATTAACGTATGAATGAAAGAATACAATACATAAGAAGTCAAAAGCTGGAAAGTTCCTTTGATGTGATAATGATATTATATGAAGCTTATAGTACTTATTATTACATACATATATTGAATACAATTCATTTATATTTATAATAGAAAAATGAAATTAATAAGCTTAATAAGTGGAATAAGTAGAATAAGTAGAATAAAAAAATCAGGAACTATGCTAATAAGTACGTTATTATTGTCTGTAAATATAATCAAATTGAATTATTTATTCATTCTTTGTATTCGGATACCATTTTTTAATTTTCCATTCTCATTTGAAGAACAGATCGAACTAATGAATTTGTATGCTCGTATGTATTTAAATTTCTTTAGATAGTTTTATGTACATATATATGTTCATCTGTTTAAAATAAACAATAGAGTAAAGTCGAATAATCTTTTTAGATGGGTCAACAATTTCATTGTCATTAGCCATGATCGGAAGGTGTGAAAAAATGACATAACATTCTTTGGAGAAACTAGAAAAAAAAAATAATAACAGCAACACGCAATTCAAGGAGCAGTAAAGCATGAGAAACGAAACACACTGCCTTTCTCAGTGAACGTTATGTAGAGAAAGAAAAGAATGGAGTGCATAAGGCCCAAGAATATTGTAGAAAAGTCTTTGGTCTAATTAAAAATTAATATCTTTTGACTTATAGAAGTCGATTTTGATGAAATAAACGCTAAATATTGATCACAATAAAGCTTCTTATTTTTCAGTAAATCGATTTTAATTTCAATGAGTAGCTTTTACGTGATGCACACACAAACATTCTAGTCTACGATATTATTATATGTATAGATGATGACTGTGGAAGAAAAGCATGAAGTCCCAAAGGCAAAGATTTTCAACCAGAATCATGCTTCAAGCAGTTCTTCGACACGCTAGGAAGGAAATTTCTTGCAGCAGGTGACTTTAATGCTAAGCACCCTCACTGGGGCTCTTGACTTGCAAATCCTAAAGGGAAGCAATGAACTCAACTCTGCTTCTCCGGACAAGCCCACATAATGGTCAACTGATCCAAGGAAAATTCCCAACCTAAGCGACCTTGCAGTTACTCGCAAAATCTCTCGAACCAATCAACGGAAACCCATGCCGAGCTATCATCAGACCATTCTCCAGTTACATTTCACTTACTGGAGTACCACATATGCTTGAGTCCAGAACTTGTTACCAAAACAGACATTGACAACTCGCAAAATCAACCATTACGAGTGCTTATGTTTCCACGACACCGAATGCATACTCTGGCCTCAAGAAATCTGTTGTATTGAATCGCAGTCAGTCGATTTCTAACTTCGCTACAAAAATCAATGCTGCTTACAAACTCTTACGAAATGTTCTCCAGATCAAAGCACGTAAAATCCAGAGGCACTACATTGAAAACTGTTCACCAGCAAGCACCAAGTATTCGATTTGAGGAGCACAAAACCACATGAATGCAACAAAAGAAGCTGAATGCCTCATCCGGGATCCATATGACAAGGATAAGGTTTCAACGTTTGCTAACCATCTCAAATCCGTGTTCTAACCAAACTTGCCTAGAAACGGATTTCAGTTTCCCCAGCAGCCATGTGGTTCATACCTTTTGGTACTTCAAACTAGCTCAAATGAGTTAAGAGCGACAATTCACAAGGACTTAATCTCAAAGAAAGCATCAGGACACGACCTCATCACTCCAAAGATGATTATTGAGCTACCAAACTGCGCAATATCATTCCTTGTATTGCTCTACAACGCAGTACTCAAAGTGGGTTACTTTCCAGCTCTTTGGAAGAAGTCAGTCATTATTATGATCCCTAAAATAGGAATCACTACGGAAATGAGAACTGTATTTGAACACCGAGAATACTGCTCAGCCATATTCATTGACGTGGCCCAAGCTTTTGATCGAGTATGGCATGATGGTCTCATCCACAAAATAAAAAGATTGCTTCCGCAGAACTCACACAAACTGTTAGTGTCATATCTTACAAAATTTTACCTCAAATGAGCACCACATAAATGATGACGTTCCACGGGGCAGTGTTATCGGCCCACTCATATACGTCCTATTCACCACTGATATATCTACAAATCCCCGCCTCTTGAAATAAACTTTTGCAGATGACACTGCAATCACGAGTCGCTCACGCTGCCCTAAAAAACGAAACATACAAAAGCTATTTCAGGTCACCACTAAATGGATTTCTAAATATAACAGTACTTAGTTTTTTAAGAATGCTAAACTATTGTTGGCTTTGTATTGATTGCAAAGTGATTCAATAAATAAATAATGAAAGCAAAAAAAAAAAATAAAATCCAGGATGCACCTTGTTCCTCACGTCTTCTTATCCATGAGCAGCTCGTGTCATTTGCTATTGTAGCTTTCAAAAAAGTAATATAAACGAGCCTTTGGTTTATTGTGATTATATTTATGTGCATCCAATGAACTGAGCCACCTGAAAGTGTTGCGTGGACAAGTGAAGAACACACATGTGTTCCAAAGAATGCCTGAGATGTTAAAAAATGAAAACATAATAGTCTGTGGAGCAGAAGTTAAAACTAAAAAAAAAAGTTGGACTAGAAAATATCGGTAACAAAAATAAATGTAATTATAAAAACAATTTATAAAAATATAAAAATATTTTAGCAATAAAAAAGATAGAGTTGAGAGTTTAAAGCCGCATCCACCGCATAATGCCTTTAGATGCCGAAATGCATTCTCAACTACTCGGCGCAATTTCGAAAAGGAGTAGTTAAATGTTCTTTGCTCTTCCATCGCATTTACTGAGAAGGGCTTAGGCTTCATTATCCTGTTTGACGAACGAAATGCTGACTCACCTAACGACACTACCAGCACATTGGAACCACAAAGCATTTGCGAATTTTTTTTTTTTTTTTAATATATGAAGGACAACAACTAAAATTGTTTGTGATAAAGATGTTTACATTTTGTTCGTAGTGCAATCGTTCCGGTAGTCACAGCTGGACCATAGAGTACCAACCCTTATAATAATCATATTGAACGGTGGCTTTAAATGCTGGCATCCATCTAAACGAAACACATGACAATAGTTTACGAATTAACCTGAAACATTCGTATCCTTTCACACATACAACAATATTTTCTTGGGCTTTGAAGTTTGGTGACATGTATTCTCTTGAAATTTTTTGAATTAACTCCACGCAGAATTCGTGAAGAATCTCACAAAACAATGATATCGATACAGCAAACAATGCACTACTCGGTATTCTGAAGACCAGAGACACTTCTATGGCAACACTTTCATCCACAGGAATAGTATTTCTGAAATTTGTGGATGCCTTCCCAATGGATTCTAAATGCCTTGCAGACGTTCCACCAAATATATGAAATGTATCGATATCCATTCCGCAAGAGTTATTTGAAGAAATCCGCGGATCCTTGTACCAAAACTTTCTATGCGGTTCCTAAAATTTTAGAAACATATTAAAGGGGTTAGGCTTCACTATCCTGTTTGACGAACGAAATGCTGACTCACCTAACGACACTACCAGCACATTGGAACCACAAAGCATTTGCGAATTTTTTTTTTTCGAATAAATAAAACGAATCCAACAAAAATGGTTTGTATTAAATATTTTTACATTTTGCTCATAATACAATCGTACCGGTCCGGTAATACAGTCAAGAGGTCCGCGGATCGCTCTTTGATGTCCTAGTACCAAAACTTTCCATGATGTTCCTACAATTTCACAAACATATTTTCAATTGGACAAAGCTTTTTTTTTTCAATGAAAACAATAACTTACAAAAGCCCAAATACTTCTTGCGCACTTCTAATTCGCATAACATTATAATTTTTGCATTTAAATCTCAAAAAATGTTTGTAAACATTATAATAATAATAATCCAACCATTCTTCACAAACCAAAAATCACAATTTTTCAATTTTTATCATTTCTTAAAATTTTGCCAATGGGATGTTTGATTGCGGATCAATCAGTGTATTTACATACAGTGGATTGTAGTGTGTTGACATGTATTAATAATTTTTACGTTGTTTTCACAATAATTTTATTGGGTAAATCGCAAATTTGATTGGGGAACAAAGATTGTTCTTAAGTCTGTTGACATTTGAAATTTAAACTTTTTTTTGTGTGATTTTTTCTTATATTCATTCAATATCCAAAAATAAAAAACGAGTTGTAAAAATATTTATGTATGTATATGTGTATAAAATTATAGAAATGTTTTACGTTACAATGATATGATGACAATGCAACTAAAAATAAAGAAAAAATTATATTGTAATATGTATTATAATTTTATGTACAAAAACAAACATTTAAGTTAATAAACTTACGGTTGGCACGCTTGTTGATTTACTTGTTGATTTGGTTGTTGTGGATAATTAACTGTAATCGCATATCCGGATGGCTCTGGCTGCTAATTAAAGATATCAAAAATATTTATACAAAAATTAAATAATCTTCACAAATTCTTAATTAATACTGAGGTTTAGGCTATGCGCTTCCTCACAGACAGGAAATCAATCACCTGGTCCAGACAAAATACCCAATATATGACTCACATGTCTCAAGCATCTTCCAGAGCACGCCCTTAAGCTATTGTCCCTAGTCTTCAACATAGTATCTTTAAACATAAGCAAATGGAAACTAGCTAAAATCGAAGCTGTTTTTAAGCCTGCTGACTGTGTGGTTCCTTCAAAATGTGAAGAATACACTAAGCTTGAAGAAATCAGTTCAGGTCCCTTTTGACACCATCTGCCACAAAGGCCTTATTCACAAACTCAGAAACATCGGTATCTTATTAAAATCATCAATAGCTTTCTGAATGATAGATTCTTTATGATTGAGATGGACGGAGTTTAGTCCAATAAAAAATGGATTATTGCCGGCGTTCCTCACGGATCTGTATTAGGACCCACGCTCTACAACATTTACACCCACGACATTCCTTTGCTGATTGCTGCAGTACCTTAATATTCAATGATGATACCGCTCTATACTGCTCTGTCTAGAACTACAGTGAGATTCAGCTTAATGTAGAAAAAGCCTACCAAACTCCAACTCATAGCTTAGCTCTGAATCTATTCAATGGAAAAACAGCTTAAAGTATCTCGGATTATTATCTTCAATTTACATATAAGCAGAACAAGAGAATACTTTGTCGGTTTATCAACAGGAGGTGTAAAAAACCGTTAGTTAATCGATTTTTGTTCCAACTATGCTATATGGCTCTCGTGCCAAACCCCATGGAACCCAAAACAAATTATTAAAAATGATTCTGAATTTAATCTCTTTTACTTTTCCACTTCTCTTTTCCATTAAATGCCTCATGTTTATATGATTGATGTACAAATTTCTCAGGTTAAAACAATTTATAATTTAAAAAATCAATTCTCCTACTATCTTGTAATGATTAGCTTTCTTTTTCAAGTTAACACTTAAGCTAGCTTTAACAAGTATGGACCTTTAGTTTTAAATATTAGTTTTAATACCTAGTAGGTTAGGAATTTTCCTTTTTTTTTTCGAATGCTGAGCACACACCAGAGTAGGCAAGACAAAATACGTGCTTTTGTGTAAATCTTTTTAAGATTGCTAGTCAACAAATCGAATCGAATCGAATCGAACATGTCTTTTTTAGACCAACATCGTTGTTGATAATTGTATAGTTTCTTATGGCGCAACTCACACTGCGTAAGTGAAAACAAAAAGACAAGGCAAAACCAAAAAACATGATCGCTTGAGCATGTTGTCTTTTGAAAAAACCACACACGAAACAAGAAGACGGAAGACTGCTTTTTGTTGTGTTTTCTTCACTTTCATTGTATTTCGCTTGGTGTGTGTTGAAATGGAATGAAACATTTTCTTGCCTTATTAATCAGAGACGTGTGCACAGCCTAAATGCATTGTTAGGTAAACGAACTTTGCCAATATTATAGCTGAATTAAACCATTGAACTCTCGAAGACTAACGATACTCATACGATACCCATTTGGTTACATTACCTACTTAGATAATTTGACCCTTGCAAATATAGATGATATCTTTTACTTAAATAAAATAGCAACTACCATATGTACTGTTTCAGTTTCGTATAAAAAAAAAGACAAAAAGATGTATATACTTACCGAGATAGGGTTTTGTGGAACCTCAATATCTTCGTCAATCTCCATAGGTTCAACTTTGTCTTTGGCTGCAATTCTCTTGAAACGTCGCATTAATACTTGACGGTCGTAATATCGCTTATATAATTTACGTTGAAAAGCCTTTTTTTTTTTGTAAAAACAACAAAAGAATGCTAATGAGTAAAGTTGCATACTTATTTTTCTATTTTGTAAACTGTGTACTTTTTCAGTTTAGCATAAAAAAAGAAATAGACAAAAGAAGCATGTACACTTACCGAGAGCGGGCGATATACACGCACAACATCGTTGTAAATTGGTACCATTAGACCCATTGGAGTCATTGGTGCCACTGGTGTCCTTAGTGTCATTGGTGCCATTGGTGGAAATTTGTAATTCCACTTAGTTCTGTTTACACGTCGCAATGGTGGTATTGTAACGTAGAATCTTTTAAACGATCTACGTTTATTGGTCTTTCTTTTCAAAAAAATCATTTTAGTAAATGTGATTTTTCAGAAATTTTTAAAATTCTGGGAGCTGATCGGTGTGTGACTTGTTAGTTTATGTTTGTATTTATTCTGTTTTGTTTTGTTTTTTTACTTCTATGTAAGTAAAAAGGCCAACTTTGTTTTTTTAAATTGAATAATATTGAGCTAATCTTTATATATGAAATTCGAGTGTACGGATATTTGTAACCATTTTTCTCCTAAACGGCTGGACTGATTGTGATGAAGTTTTTTTTTGTTGAACTTATAGGGTTACCGAGATGGGTCTTACCAACAGTTGGACCAGGTAGGTGAAACAATTGAATTTTAAAGAGATTCTATTTAATATCAAAAAGAATACGCACTACAGTTTTTCTATAAAACTAAATTGCTTCATGTAACAACCTCACAGAAATAGCAACATAAAGCTCTCAATGAATAGCCATTAAAAACAATGAGTTAGAGGTTAAAAGCTCCGAAACACCCATAGAAAACTAAGCTAAAACTGACAACTAAAAATTTTATGAATTGAAAAGAAGTATTACAAAAACTGAATGTTAATAAAAAATTAAATTTAGTTCAGTTAAGCAGGAATCATTTCAATTGACAATTGTTCTACGAAAAATAAAGACTTAGAAAGGATTTCTTGAATCTGAAGAAGAAAATGACACAAAAATAAAATCAATCAATCTTAACCCTATGAATTGAACTCAGCTTCCTAACAAAAATATGCAATGTGGTTCTTTTTTCTTTTTCTTCAAATTCGTTATATCATTAATTCTATATAACAAATTTTATTTTATTTATTTATTTATTTATTATTACTGCTAACATTAAGTAAACTTAGAGTTAACAGGAGAGATGTAGCACTGGC
>JBANCV010001107.1:0-19101 GCA_037040105.1 Amiota albilabris | reverse complement strand
GATTATCAATAATATTATTGATATATATTTTATAAATCTATGAAGCTTCTTATAATTATTAGTAAATAAAAAAAATATAAAATTCGTATCAAAATAACGCATGAGCATAGTCACAATATGAATGTGGACTTTGGGAATGGAACTGTTGTAGCAATTGGCAACTCTAGTTGACATTATCAGCTGTTTTTGTTTAAAGCCAAAATGTAAGTATTACAGTTTTTTCAAATATTCTTATTTAGTAACAAATTACACTTGCATTCTCCTTTAATCAATCATTTTCTGTTTTCTTTTCGCTTTCGAATACGCAATAGAGAAACTAAATGACATTTTAAATTTCGAGCCAACAATCATCAGAAGCATATTCAAAGAGGGCCGTAGTAACACTCACCGAGTATAGCTAGTATTTTATATTTATAAATCATTTCCATACAATAAATATATATATATATGTATTTATATTTAAAGAATATATGATGGTACTTTGTATTTCCTTCTTAAAGTGGTGAAAGGTATGGAGAAGATTCGGTGTACCGAAGTTTTTATAGTGTTTTATTCCTTTTCGCCTTCGTGTTTCGGGAATTTTTATTTTTTTAATGCGATTTCAAAGTTCCTCATTCTCATTTTCATTTGTGGTTCTTCGTTTTGTTGTCATAGTTTACTACTAAAAGTATCTTAAGTTTTGTCTGTCACTCCCTTGTCGAATCCCTATAGTGAGGTTCTCATGTTCTCTCTGTTGATACTGTTGCTGCTACTGCTGCTGCTATTACTCATTTGCTAACTAATTTATTGCAAACGTTAAGTTGCATTAAGTTTAAAGTTTCGCTTGGCGTTGAACCCAATTCAACTAAAATGAACTAAACTAAAGTCAACTCAACTGAAGTGAACTGAATTCAAGTCGAGAAGAGTTCAGTTTTGTGCTATAGTGAACACTGTGAAATAAGCGACTGCATAGAGTTTCATAGAAGGATAATGAAGTTAAGGATGAGTATGAGAATGAGAGTGTGAGAATGTTGTGGGGAATTTTACTTGGTTAAGTTGGTTGGTTGGTTGTTGTTGTGTTGCCACAAAAAGAACTGCAATAGCTTGCCACAAGTCCCTGGTCGATAATAAAAATGTTTGCCACTACCTTGTGTGTCCTTGTCCTTGGTCGTCATTAGTACAAGTTCGCTCCATTACATTGCACAACATCCTGAACTCATTTGCCCATTTGCCCATTTGCCTTTAACTTGCATTTCCTTTTCATTTTGGTTATACACTACCATATACTATTTGGTTTCTAGTTGTGTTTTCTCATTTATTTATTCTATTTGATTTTTATTGTTTTTGTTGTTGGCTTTCTGTTGTTTTGTTAAGTTAAGGATATATGCAGATAGATTTTGATTGACCCATCCCAATTTCCAAATTTCTCGAATTCATCTTAAATTTATTAGACTCTTGATTATAAAGTCATTTTGGCTGATCAAATTCTGCCTGTCGCAAAATTATTAATACCAAAGAAACCCATTTACTAGTATAGATTAAAAAATATTTACTTGTTTTCTTATTAGCATCTAATAATAAGTTCAATATGAATTCATTTATTCTCAAGTGGAGAACGAAAATAAAAGACAATATTGAAAACTCTTATTCTTATTCTTAGTTCTCTCAATTGGGTTTTTCTTATTATTATTCATTAAATTCAAATTTCGTAGTAGATCCGGCGAACTTCGTACCGCCCTTGTAATATACGAGATTTTTGGTTTGGTTGTCAGGATTAAACTCGAAGGGCTAATCGGTTGGGATCATGGGAATTCTCGGAATGGAAATTTATACACAATCACATTGCCCTTGAGTTTTCTCAATATTAAACACGTTCCATTGCATAATTTTGGTTGTATAAGATTTCGGAGCAGGATGATAACCTAGCTAACCTACAGTTGTAAATTTCGCGGGGACAAGCCAGGCAGAGCCAATAAGATCAGACAAATTGTAATGAAATGTCAAAATAATTTTTATTAAAATGGGTTATTTGGGAAAGATGACTTGATTTTTATCCAATTTCTCGTCAACTGCGTGGACTTTTCCAATGTTCTAATGGGTATTCAGCTATTCGCGATGGAAAAAAATATAACAAATCAAAAATCATAAAAATCGGTTCAGCCGTTCATGAGTTATAAATTGTGTAACACGCACGACTTTCTTTTATATATATAGATATTTCACTTAATTGAAGGAAATTGAGTTCTGTATAAGCTCAACGACGTCGAACACAGTGTTTTCAAGAATATATGAACAACTGTGAATATCGGAAGGGTTTTTTATAACGAATCTTGATGGGGGTGAAAAAGTGAATCCATTAAACAACTCAAGGAGCAGCAAATGTAAGCCCGACCATACTTCGACTTCAACGGCTAAACCGAATGATCAATGATCTCAAGGAAACAATTGAGTATGTCTTACTCTCCCTAGTCATTGCTTCTTCTGACTACCACTTTTTCCAGTCAATGACTCATGGCCTTGCGAGCACTTCTCTAAGACCAAAAAATTGGGCTTATTTTTGGATCGCATCAAATGGTGAGAAATTTTTTTAACGCGGAATTCTTATTCTGCCCAAAAGATGGGGAAGAGCCATAGCAAACGATAATAATGGTCAATAATTCCAATGAAACCTAATGTACCATTCATTAATAATAAATGCTCAGTTTTGATTCAAAACGATGGAAACTTATTTGTACACCCAATATATACATATCTATGCATATAAGAAATTCGTAGACTTTGAAATGTTTGTGCGTGCATCACACAAAAGCCACTTAATGGATCCAAAATCGAATTACTAAGAGATAAGAAACTTGATTGTGATTAATATTTAGCCATCATTTTATCAATATATACCAACTGAATAAAAAGATATTCATTTTTAATGAAACCAAAGACGACCGGTGGTACATTAATTTAGCAATAACTGAGTACCCACAAGAGTATTGCGATTTTCGTTTTTTTCCTTTCTGTATATGTCGTTCACTGAGAGGGGAGCAAGAGAACCACAGTGTGTTTCTTTGTTTACTATGTTAATACCCTGTGATTGTTATATTTTCTCTGAGAATCATGAGAACCGGGCAATGCCAGGTAAACCAACTAGTGCTACAGTATCCAATATATGGTAAAATGTGCGAACTATATTTTTCAAGAAAACTTAATAAATTGCAAAAGATATTTCGTCTTTTTTTCATAAATTTATTTAAAAATTATTTTCACTTATAATCAAAAACAAAGAATTGTAAAATATACATATTATTTTCATTAACTTTTTCCTTTTTTTTTTTTTTTTTTTTTATATTTTATGCATCTTTTTAGTGAAAATTAATGTTAAAACCGAATTAAAGTGTTCGGCTTGAAAATTAAATTTTTTAATCAATGTGTTACGAATTTATTTTTTTTAGAATTCGGTGATTGTATTTGATGATGAGAGATGTTTTCCTAAGCCGGCACGATAGCCTCCCTCAGTTCGTTATTATTGTTGTATTGCAGGTCATTTTGTAGACTGCACAAGCCATAAGCCCACAAACATTTTCAAATTTGTTCATATGTGGTAATATGGTGGATGGCTCGTTGGATCGTTGAAAAATAAGGTTCTGTGCTCACGGTTATTATTGTTGACCTGACCGCATGACTTAGAAAATTATCCTGCTGAAATTCCTAAGCCATACCAGCACATTCGAAGCCATATAAAAGGAAATATAGACAAATTTTCTGCTTATATTGTTCTGCGTTCATTCTGGTGGAAATGAATGACAATGACATCTTTTTGAAGTAACCAACAACACCCTCAAACCACGTCAAAACCACCGCCACAATACCGCGTGCTGAAAATCATTGGTCCGGTGCGCAAATTATACCAATACTAGATGCATTTGGCCCATCCAATTTGAACTTGTTTTCGTAGGAAAATATAATTTTAAGCCTTTGGATTGTCCAAAGTAAGTGGTGTAACATGAATTTCAGCCGGCTCGCAATGTTATCTTTTGATTGCATTGGTTTCAGTGTCATTTTCTTTGTATTTCAAGTATTGGTAAACACTCAAAAGCTTTTGAATTCTTCGAACACCAACGGACAAACTATGTTCACTCCTTAATTGACGGACTGACTTTACCGGACTTTAAGAAATTTGGGTTTTTCGGAACTTGTAATCTTCAATGTCCTGCTAGTTTCATAATTTTTCCGCCTAATTTAATGATTTGCTTTTACCCATTGTTGATTGATCGAATTTCGGGTGACGACTGTGTCATAAATATTATGAAAGAACACTGATTGACTCGAGAGACATAACAGTAAAAAAATTTAAACAATTTCGGTTTTTTTTTTTTCTTTTGTAGATAAAGTCAAGTAGCCTTCATATTAATTCTCATACACATGTGTATGTACATGGTTTTGATTTTATTTAAAACTTTTTCATTTACTCCAATCGAGATCTTCAGTTGACGATATCAGCCGAAAATACTTAATATGATTCAACTGAACTCTATTGGGTAAGCCAGGCAATTTACATAAAGATACTAACTTGGAGTCACTAAACGCTAAATTAATAAGTATTTATATTCCATATTGTGAATGATATTTAATAGAAACAAATGAAAAAATTTTCTAGTTTAAATATATTTAAAGATTTATTTATTTATTGCTTTAATTTAATTAATTTTGTATATTAGGTTTCTTAATTTACTTATGCTTCCTTTATTATGATTTATTTTTTCAGGATATTTTATTCAATTAAAATGAAAGCTACTAAGTGCATTTTCATGAAATTTAGTTTCGTGTCATTGCAACAACATATACAATATGTACAATATGAAATACATACACAGGTTAAGATACACAAATACTAATACAAATACATACACACACACACACACACACACACACACACGGATAGATATATATGCCACAATGCATGTATATGTATTTACATTGATTTGCTTTGCATTCTGCGTCTTCGCATTTCTCTTTTAACTTAGATTTCAGATGAGTTTCTCTCAAATTGTTTGCAATTTTCCAAATGAATTTGAACTTTGTTGATTTTCAAAAATAATTACAAAACTTCAACTTCAACTTCAACTTCAACATACATACACACACATAACAACATAGAATTATGTTTATTCTGTGTTTATATTACAATAATTACAATAAATAATTAAATACTAAAAGGACTAGTGTATATTTTCAGGTTGTTTAACTAAAATATGTTATTAAATACATCGATTTGCAGCAAAATAAATGTTTCATAAAGAAAATATTTGAAATACTAGTATTTTATATGTAGTGTAGTGTAGGATAGTGTAGTATAGTGTAGTGTATTAGAATGAGTAAAGTTGTTAAGTGAGAGCATTTTTCTGTAGTCCACGAAGTAACAGGTAAATGTGAAGGAAGACTGAAAAGCAGATGCATTAGGTTTGCACTATAATTTGTTATTATACCTTCCACACACTGGGGTAAGGACAGGTATTATCCCATTGGTTTTAAATTTGTAACTCGTAAATCGAATAAAATTCTGTCATGATAAGCGAGATGTGGGCAATCTATATATTTAGTTATGCAACATCAGTCAGTTTTATATTTATATATATTTATATCCGATTACAAGAAAATTTAGCAATCGTACAAATTCAATTTAATTTTGAACTGAAATTTTTCAACTGTCATACGCAGCTAATGTGTAGACTTCTCTGATTACAAAACAAAAACAAAAAAAAAAAAAAACGTTAAGGCTCGATACAAAATATCCTTAAAAATCATAATGTTAGTCATTTTATTTTGCGCTTGCCTGATACGATTATTGATTTACAAGTTTGAAAAAATAGTAGTTTTTCAAAATATGTATATTCAGGTGAAAGGTATCAATCAGAATCGGTAAGCCGAAATTAATGTTCTGTCTTGTTTTAAGAAGTTTTTTTTTTTTTTTTTTTTTTTGGTTTCTACATTGAAAAGTTCACCTTTGTATACTGAAATAGGAGACTTATAACTATGAATATGTATCTATGAGTATTTTAAGTTGGTAGGAGTATGAGTTTGCGGTTTAGTTCGTTGACGTTCTATGGCACCATTAGGAAAATTAAAATGTATAAAAACAAATACAGTATGAGTTCGATAAATCGACTGAGGCACTCACTAATTTGGACAACCAATTGCATTCCATTCTCATGGAATTACTCTGTAATCCGGACACTCTGCTATTTTATTTACCTCAATCATCTTGAATACGTGAATATGTATTATAATAAGTTTGTCATGAAGTTTGTAACATATGGAGACACAAGTGTACACGAGAATAGTTGATTAATCTGTTTCCGTCTGTCTGTCTGTCTGTCTGTATGAATGCAAACTTGTTCTCTAGTTTTTGATCGAGAGATCCGAAATTTCTTTTTACCATACGCTAAATATTTCTGGTATGCTCAATACCAGCAGCGTGAAGAGTGTTACAGCTTCGGCACAGCCGAAGATAACTTTTCACATGGAAACCAGAAATATCGTTTCATGCGTGTTATAGTCTTTTCCACGTAACTAATGATTTTGCGTCGAAGGTCCAGTTTTCTGATAATACCTGTGATGGCTTCTTGAAAAACCATCGTAGCGTTTACCAAGCCAAACGGCATGACGTTGTTCTCAAACAATCCCTCGGGTGTCATAAATGCGGTGGAAAGTGGTAATATACCGATGTCATGTCTAGGGTTGAAAAAAACTTGTTTCCTACCAGCTTCGCCATCTGCTCCTCCACAATCGGAATTGGAAATTGTTTTTTTATGGTTACTGAATTCAATACTCTATAGTCTACGCACAAGCGTTTTTCTCCGTTCGATTTTGGGACGAGTAGCACTGATGCTGCATCCGGTGAGTTACTGCGCTGAATAATCTCGTACTCCAAACGATCCTCTAGCATGTTGTCCAATTTGTGTCTTAATGCGAAAGGAACTTGATATCTTTTCCCCAGAATTGGTTCGCTTGTGGATACTTGAATTTCCATCGTCATACTGTTGCATCTGCCAATACGTGAAAAATTTGCAAAACATTGTTCATATAATTCAAGAATATTTCTTAGCTGACTACGATGGGAAGTATTGATATCCGAGCCAATATCAAACGTTGTATCCTCCTTCGATGCGCCAATGTCTATCCCATAGTCCGTGAGAGTCAAAAGCTTAGCTTACTTTTTAACATTGCATTCGTGTCTGCATCATTTGGCGGTTGTAAATTCACATTTGCAATACTTTTCTAAAGTGTATTCGATTTAGACACAAAATTAATCAAAATGTTGTTATATGTCACACTTACTTTTGCGATCACATCCGCCACCACAGGATTGCCAGATAAGAGGCTCGTCTTCAATATCACAGATCCCCTTTCTATATAAGATGGATGCTTGGAGTATTATTTATTGGGATTCATTGAGAGCACCTTCTGCTACAAAAGCTTAGCATTGTTGAGTAGGTCAACATTTTTGATTTTACTTTTTAATATTGCATTCGTGTCCGCCATTCATTTGACGGTTGTAAATTTACATTTGCAATACTTTTCTAAAGTGTATTCGATTTAGACACAAAATTAATCAAAATGTTGTTATATGTCACACTTACTTTTGCGATCACATCCGCCACCACAGGATTGCCAGATAAGAGGCTCGTCTTCAATATCACAGATCCCCTTTCTATATAAGATGGATGCTTGGAGTATTATTTATTGGGATTCATTGAGAGCACCTTCTGCTACAAAAGCTTAGCATTGTTGAGTAGGTCAACATTTTTGATTTTACTTTTTAATATTGCATTCGTGTCTGCATCATTTGACGGTTGTAAATTCACATTTGCAGTACTTTTCTAGTGTATTCGATTTAGACACAAAATTAATCAAAATGTTGGTATATGCCACACTTACTTTTGTGATCACATCCGCCACCATAGGATTGCTAGGAGAAGGGTTTTCCTTATCTTCATTAAAGTGTGTCTTACTTTTAATTTGATCCACCTGATTTTTCACCGATAATCTTTCAGTGTCATCCATATTGAGTTGTTTTCTTAAATTTTCACTTCAAACCAACAATCAATGAATTAATGTCAACCAGAACTTTGTGAAAAAAATTTGATTGGGTTGATGCTATATAATATACAGATAATCCAACACTGATATGACCAGTTAGTGGGAATTTCATAGACGATAAATCATGTGATAACTGATACAAGAAAATCTGCCTGACTCTGATTTGATGGTTTAGTCCTTATATATCGTTCTAAATTTATTCGAGGCACATTTAAGTGATATTTATTTCCAATATTGTGTAATAATACGAAACAAAAATATTCCTTTTTAATTCATATTTTATTGTCCATATGAACAATTTTATAGTTTATACTTATTTAACAAGATGTAAATAGGCAATAAACAATAAACAAACAAAATAAGCAAATTGGAAATTCTAAAATTTTTCTTGATATTTTATTAAAATGTCTAGCAGGAATAAAAAAACGAGTTGCAAGAACTTTTTGCATATCGTACAAATGGTGCGCGCCCCCCTCTTTATACGATGCTGAAAGTATTACTAAACACTATGAAATGAAAAGAAAAAGAGTGCGCAAGTTGCTCACGAAATTACAAACAATTTGTTGTTGGGAGAGGTATGATTTCGCGAGAGAGAACAGAAAAACTTATATGAAAAGAGAAATGATAAATATCGGCTTATCAAAATGAATGAGCAAAGACGCCTTTGACGAAAATGAAACCCAAAACAACATAGCAAAATTTATTTTCGTTATAGGAACAAAACTAAAGAGAACAGCGAAAAAATGACTACAAATGAACACATGGATAAGTACATAAATATTTATGTATAGACATATTTTGTATATGTATGTATAGACATTCTTAAGTTGCTCATGACAAAATGAAAGGCACATACTTATTTTCAATTGGTTAAGTTTACATGAATACTATGTATTACAATTATTATGTATTACTCCTGAGTATGATCTTTGAATTAAGAAAGAATTATATTGAAATTGGATTGATTGTTGATCAGGATGGCAGAGAACATACAAAAACACAAATTCAAATTCAGTTCCTTATTAGAAAAACTTTTTTGGTTTTTAATTTATCTAACTGGAATTTGGACAATTAAAATTAAATTTCAAGATCGTGGGATAACTGGATCGCATAGCTCCCACACAAATAATGCGGTCAGAATGTTGAAACGCAGTCTGAATACTCTGACCAAAACATAAATCAAATCAATATTGTAATATTTCTTTGTTCTCAATTACATGACAGAAGTTTGTGTGCCAATAGATTTGGATGTGAGATGAGCATTTCCTCGCATTTCTTGCTGAAACGAACAACTTCTTCCATGACCGCCAGCATATAGTATATGTAGGTCTCTGTATAAATTGTTGTTGAGAACATAACAAGGCGCATCGGTGAGTCTGTGAAGTGTTAGGTTTTGATGCATTAGAATTAGATGCAGTTCCCCAAAGCTGTAGGCCAAAGATTCAAACTAGATTCAAAATGAATTTATAGAGCCGTATTTTATTTTCCAGGCGTTTGAGTTTTGATCTATTGCCAATTAATTAATGCATGCGTGTTGTTTTTAGTTCTAAGAGCTTCCTTTAAGCGAGTATATAGTGTCTCCATGATAGTCGTTTCTTAAACTTTATGCCATTGACAAGATATTTGACACACCATTAAACCCCAAAGAAGTAAACTTCTAAATTTATAAAGAAGTGTTTTTTTTTTTTCAAATGCTTTGAGTATTTTATTGACAACTCAATCTATTATATTTGCGTCGGAAGACGAACACTTGAAGAACAAAAGTGAGAGAACTGACAATATTATACAATATTTGTATAACAATTTCCATATGTAAGTTGATATAATAATAGAAAATGAAGATGCAGTTTGGCGGAGGCAACATCAGATGAATGTGACGTGTCTCCTTTAATTTTTTGTCAAAGTGATCCAATAACTCACTGTAGTATTGTCCAGTGATCGTGCTTCCTTTTTCTAAAAAATCCATGAGAATGACGCTCTTCGCATCCCAAAAAATTGTCGCCATGACCTTACCGGCCGATGGGACCGTCTTCGCCTTCTTTGGTGCAGATACACCGGGAGAAATCCATTGTTTTGATTGTTGCTGAGTTTCACGTGTGTAATGATAAATCCAGATTTCAACAACGGTGACAACTCGACGGAGAAAGTTCATTGGATTTCGCTTAAATTGACCCAAACACTGCTTCGAAGTTAATAGCCGCATCCGCTTGTTGTCCAGGGTGAGCAATCGCGCCATCCATCGGGCCGACAATTTTTTCATCGTCAACTTATCATGTAAAATATGAATTGCCGTTCCGCTCGTCACACCTACGGCCTTTGCTACTTCGCGCACTTTCGTTCGTCGATCAGCGAGAATCATGTCGTGGACTTTTTCAATGATTTCCTCGGTAACCACGTCTGCCGGTCATCCTGGTCACTTCTCATCAAAAAAGGATGTTCGCCCACGTTTAAATTCGTTGAACCAATATCTAACTGTGGTCATAGATGGCGACGTGTGCCCATAAACAGCATCTAACTTTGCTTTTATCTCCTCGCATTTTTTCCCATCCAAAAACAAAAAGCGATTTACTAAACGATACTGCTCTTTTTCCATCTTAGCGATGGGATGGCTGCCAAATTGAAACTAACCTATCAATCAGTCGATGATAACTATGACCAACTTCACTCAAGAACGTCCTCTATCTTCAAACACGTGAACTTAATGCACCACCCTCATATACACAAATTTTTAAAAAAATTTTTTCGTTCAACCTTTGCATTGTTGTTGTCTTTGTTGATATTTTTCTCTTTACTTTGAGTGGCACTAAGCATCATCATAATGACCATAATAATGATGGTTATGATTTAAATGAACTATAACTAACCAATGTTCCCTTGCTTAAACACAACTACAATCAAACACACTCACATATATAGGTAAACACACTAATACTAAATACATGAGATGTATCCCAAAAACATCTGACTTGCATTTAGCACTCCAAACTGACATTTTTCTTTATCCGGTTCAATATGTAAAGGGTCCATCTGATGATCTAATTTAGAACTACATGTCGATAATGTTAAAACTTATTTTGATTGTGGGTCTTTTATGACCAAAACGTTGCGTACTAAATTTGGAAGAAATGGAGCACATACCGCGATGGCTACATAAACAAGCAAAATTGCAAAATTTCAGGAAAATCCACATGTTCTCGTATAGAAATCAATGCATTCAACTCGACACACAGTGTGGTAGTGATTTTGAAGTGATGCCGTGATTGGCCCATTCATTGACCAAACCAAAATCGGGCTAATAGATGGTCTATCCTTTATTTGATTCCATCATTGCTTCTACATTTCGAAGCTCATCTTGATGTCGTCAAACCGGTTGCACTGTGGGTTTGCACTACGGCTGTTCATGCGTTGAGTTTTTGAGGGTCACTGGCGCTGAGTTATGAACACAAGTCGGATACTTTTAGGTCCTATCTCTTATACATGTACTATACAAATATAAAATATTAATATACAACACACTTTCTTGTTTTAAAACGTTTCCATTTTCCAAATCCTCTTATGCAAGCGACATAATGTTTCAACGCCATTCGACAGTTCACCCAGTGTGTTTTAAAAAGCTTTTAAATTTACATTTCAATTAAACTTTATGAAAACAAAAATTAAAATGCTTTTCAGGCGTAATGAAAATGTTGTGAACTAAGTTTTACCGTTTACAACATCGAAAACGACAACATCACCAGCATCAACAGCAACAACGACAAAACATTTTCTGTTGACTTTGAGGTGCGCCTTGGTAACAACAGCAAAAAAAAAAAAACAACAACAAGAAAAATCATCATAAATATGAATATTAAACATAAAATTTTTAAAAGAAAAAAGAGAAAAATTAACTAAAATAAAAATTGAAAACTCTAACAACTACAATTGGCTGTTTGTTGCTATTGCTATTTGTTGTTTGTATTTGCTATTTGCTGTTACTATGCCTGCAGCTGTAAATGTTCTCCCTGATTTCCCTTTCAACAATATCCAATGCTAATACCAACAACAACAAACACAACTGTATCTCCAACTGCATCTGACGACTTCAACTCAACGAAGTTTAATTCAGTTCAGTTTTGTTCAGTTCCGTTCTTAACTACGCTAAGCTGACTCAACTCAAAACTCACAACTTTAAGTTTTTCCATTCGTTGGTTTGATGTGGCCTCAAATCATCAAAAAGGTAAGCAAGATGAGATTGATGAAAGCGTGGGGGGGAAGGGAGAAATGAAAAGCGAGTTACAGACATTCAGTCAAAGTAGCATGAATGCTTACACTATGCCATGACATGGCACGCCACACCATTCCCGGCATCATGCATAAATCACAAATTGCACAAAATGTTGCCATTAGTAGCATAAAACTTTTCCAAAAGCAACTCATAAGTAACAAGTTGCGCTCATAGATGAAAACACATTTTCACAATTCACAATTCTTATATTTATTTCTTCTATTTGTACAAGAGTAGAACGTCAATTATCTGAGTTCCGTTGCGTCGGGATCGAGCTTTTTAATGAAATTTGAAAATCCCGATTAAGGCCAGAAGTGGTTATTATGCCTAAAATATCAGTTTTTTTGCAGTTTCCTCACAAACTTAACCGAACACTACTAGCCTTGACACAATGCGAGTGTAAGCCAAGTTAATCCACATTCTGAAATGAAGCTATTCTTATTGGTGCTTTACTGATCACTGTTAATCGAAAGGTAGAAAATCCAGTTGCTGAGTGGCATCTTGGTTAATAACAAGGTTGATAGAGTTCCACATTATCGAGATCCAACTGTTGGTGTTTTTTTTTTTTGTTTTTTGTTTTTTTTGATAATTTTGCAATTTATTTTTCTGGCTTCTTTTCCTTCTTCTTTTTATTTAACGTATTTCATTTTAGTATTTCTTCAAACAAAATGAAAATAAATGTGTGTTGCAGGCTTTTGTAGTCTTGTGCTTTGTTGGTTGCCCTTGTGCCTCATTAAATTAGCATTAATAATTATTTTAAATTATTTCATTAAGTTGTGAAAAATGTTTTCTCATTTATCTGTTTGTTTGTTCTCTAATATGTAAGTAGTAGTGTGTTTCTTTTCCTTATTTGCCTTAATGTTGAACATTTCCTTTTGTTCATGTTTGCTGTTTTATGTCTAAGTGAAAGTAATTTGATTCTATACTTTTGGTATCCTAGCTTTTCATTAATCAAAATAGAATAAGATGAATGGGATGGGGTAGCACATGGCACATGGACAAAATCGTATAGACTTCACTCGATACTAAAATGAACTACAATTTTTTTGATTATATATATTAATGCGCTGCTATCCCATTTAATTTCCTTGCGGTACGAAACATGATATTTAAATTAATTTTTTTTTTTTATTTTGTTACAAAATATTTGATGAAATACCTAACCGAAACTATGAGCACCACCATGGAGCATTTCTGCTGCTTCTGTTAATTTTTTGTATTGTACAATTTTTCAATGAATTATCGAGATGAACAAAACTATGTACATATGTATGTGCTAACTAACAATCACTGGTTATTAAGAAGTTTTCAATACCATTTGTGATTCTTAACATTTCTTATTCTTTATGTGACAACAATATGAGCATGAAGAAAAGCTGTAGCCAAAAAGAGAAATGCTAAAAAACCGAACTGCCAACACAATTTACGCGCACATTTCTGCAGAAACTGTACAACGAATCAAATAATAAAGAAACACGTGTTTGTATAGAAATATAAACACACATACACACACACACACACACACATGCATAAATATCATACATAGAACACACAATGAATAAGAGGCAATTTCTTTATGTTGGTTTTTATTGTGTACAACTCACTTTTATTTAGTTAGAGAAATACATAAATTGTATGTACGTATGTGTTTGCATATGTGTTATACATTATTGTCATTAAAGTCTTCTCTACTTGTCTTCCTCTGGCTGAGTCACGCACACAAATTTCAAATGGCATTTGTTGCAGTAGTGCCGATCTGCGACACCATGAAAACACCAGCACCGCAATTTTCTCCAGGGCATCCACGACCAAGGCGATGGATCTTGCCGTTCTCATCTACATTGTAACACTTATTGCGCTTTATTTTCTTGGGTGTATTGAAGCTCTTCTCCTTGTACTTTTTAAACCCACCCATAAGGCGCATCGCCAAGTGCACCGTGTACTCGTTCTTGATATCATAGTCGGCTAGAGTGCAACCATCTTCCAATTGCCTGCCACGGAACATCAAACGTTGAATTTTTGGAGGAACTCCCACTCTCTTGTATACAATATCTTTTATAGTCTCAATTCGAGTTGAAGGCTCGACCGAAACACATACGGTGTTGTTAAACCAACAATTCACAAAAATTTGCATAACCATATTCAAATATTGTATATCCACTAAATCTCTGACCACACTCGACGACTCCGCAAAGGAAAAGAACTTAAGAATGGCACTTGAGTATCCGAGTTACCAGCCTTGAACAATATAACTTAGGATTAAAAAACCCGAGTTCATAGCATTTTTTAGTTCATTTTGATATCGTGATTATTATGATGATATTTTTTATAATGAATTATGAAAAGCAATAATGATAAAATTAATTTAGAATATAGAAAATTATGAAAACTTAATTGAAAATATATTTAAATGTCCAAAATACCAAATTAAGCTTAATAAGGAGAGGTAAGATTATTTTAGTGTTGAACAATGTTATCGGTTTTTATCGACTCTTGTAATATTTTGTCTTATTGGTTCAAAATAAGAAAACAACTTTTATTGATATTTTAATGTTTTTACATATGCATAGTTGGATTCAGGGAAAACATGGGCCACGCAAATGAGGGCAACTTAAATTATAATTGTAATATTGAGGAAATCGAAAATTTTTTCATGTGGAGCAAAATATACTGCATCCAGAAGGCAATCCTAGATTCGCTCCTATACATATGAAATCAAAATATACATAAAGAAATAAAATTTAATTATGGCAATACCAGAAATTAGTAGTGTTGAGTGACATCTTTAAAACAAAACAATATTAACGTGCCAATTCACCACACTTTGCTTTTTCCCCTACATTTTGTTGTCAATTCCATTTTCCAAGTTCCAACGTCAATATCCACGTCTCCTCTTTGGTAGTTCATTCGTAGAAAGAGAGTCATGAGCCAAAAGAGATATTAACTATTGCTCATCGATATTTTGCTACGAAATAGAGCCTTCACAATTTGCATGTACAAAATGTATGGAGAGAGAGAAAAGTTTTCTTCTATTGTATTTTTTTCTAGAATATACTTAGACATTTTTTTTTGGCTTGTGAATAGATTTGTTATTCACCTCACGCTTATGTTCGAAGACATACATTCCATACATACATATATCTTAATTATGCATTTTTTTTTTTCTATTTAGTGTATTTAAATGCTTTTGATAAAGAAAAATCTACTTTGATCTTAATAAATGATTTGTTTTTAAAATTAATAATTATAATTCAAATAACAAAGTTTTATTTTGTCTTAAAAATTTGCTATTTATTTGATTTGCATATAAATTTTTGTGTGATTATTTAATATTCACAGTAAATAGTAGAAATTTCGATTACTGTCTAAATTTGTGCCAGCAGTCGCTGTTTTACTTACAATACTTCAATAATAGTTATAGTTTTTAATGGAAAATGGATGTGAATGCGCGCAGGATAACTTTAATATGATGTCTTTTCAGGGCTTTGGCGTCCATGGACAGATATCTAGAATGTGTTCGTCAAAGGTCATGGCGGAACAGTGTTGCGGCTGTGCACAGGTGAGAAGCTGTTGATGTGTGAGTTCACTATGTGCGATACATAGACCACCGGTGTTTTGATTGAAAATGGAAGCCAGATCGAGTGGAATTGTAGCTTGTATAGCGGTGTTAGCCAAAATCTTTGTGCGGATAGCTGATGATAACAAGATGACTTGTCAAGTGTTTGTCGAATTGAGCTAAGTTCAAAATTGAAAATTCCCATTGTTAACTTAATTGTGTGTAAGTATATTTATTATTTTCATTATTTTTAATTAGAAATTTCAAATGCAATTATTAATTGTATATTCCTGATTGATGTATTTTCTAGTATTGTTGATTTGAGGAATCGGGTTCTTGGTTGTTGAAATAAAGGGCAGTTTTAAAGAATTTGGTTTATTTTTGTCGAATTGAGCTAAGTTCAAAATTGAAAATTCCCATTGTTAACTTAATTGTGTGTAAGTATATTTATTATTTTCATTATTTTTAATTAGAAATTTCAAATGCAATTATTAATTGTATATTCCTGATTGATGTATTTTCTAGTATTGTTGATTTGAGGAATCGGGTTCTTGGTTGTTGAAATGAAGGGCAGTTTTAAAGGATTTGGTTTATGGTTAGGATTGTGTGGCAGTTTGTATACATAATGATAAAGCTGAGAGTTATGTTGGTGTGACTCAGTCTCAAAAACTGAGGGAATAGTTGGCATACATACAGAGGAACAGAAAAACATGTCTCGTCGAGGTGACCAAGAATGTGTATATGAGTCCCGACCACTATTAATTTGTACGGCTTTATACACGTGTACAATGTTTAACATACGATATTTGCAATGGTAATGCAGATATCATCTACAAATTTAATGTTTTTGGAAGAAAATTTTATTGTCTTTACAATAGAAAAAAAAAAAAAAAAAATTGTAATTCCAACAACAACAACAACAATATTAATTTATTTAAATGCTTCGCTTAACTGATAAGAAAATTGTGACCACTATTAATTCATATATCACTAAATATTATTTACTAATTGACTTCAAAATATTTACAATATTTTTTTATATTGATATTGGGTGGTATCGCTTTTGGCTTTAACAACTTAAATTTTATTAAAGTTTGGCATTGTTCTTTTAAATCTCTTGCTACATAATTTTTAAATCTGGAAAAGGTTCTTTGAGGCTCATTTCTTAGATTTTTTTCATAATTCTCCATATATTTTCGTTTGGGCTGAGATGTGGTCTATTTGATGGCCAATCTAGAACCTCAATTTCCTTATACTGCACCTAATTTTTCGTTCGTTTGGCAGTATGGCTGCTCCATCCTGCTGAAATGTGTACTCAGTGCACAGTCTGCCAGTTTTGGTATAGATGACAGCAATATTTCTTCTAGTATATTAATATATTTGTCAGCGCTTTCAGTCCCATTAATAAAACATACATTCCCACACCATAGTGCTTGCTGGACTGACTTTTTAAGGCAGACTTTATAGGACATTTCTGCTCTGTTAAGGATGACTCTTTTTCGCGAATCACCGACACTCACATCAAATTTATCTTCACCACTGTAAATGCTTCTAAGCAATGGGTATTCCTTGGCCTAGCTATTATTTATGAAAATAGCTAACCATAATACATACTTTATAGATCCGAAGTCCAATATGTCTCAACTGCTGGCGCATGCTTAACAATTTTGCAAATTTTTTTTGGACCACTCAGTTGCTACTTGTTTCAAACATTGACGCCGATCAGTCTTCATAATTCTGACCAGGGGTCTTTTGGTACGATTTGTTATTGCCGATATTTCAATATCACCATTTTTGTCAACATTTTTTTACAATTCCTTGTACTAATGACAGGCAGTTTAATTGCTTGCCTATTTCACCAAATGTCTTCCCAGATTTATAATAATCTATAACCAAACTTCTTATTCCTTTGCAAATTGTCGTGCCACCTGGCATTTTTGCTAAACTTGGAATAATTGTCTGCATTGTATTATTTTTTCTAGATTATTACAAGAAAGTGATTATGTTACACTGTTTGCTTTTGTGTTGATATTCTTACAGTTATACGCTAAATTTACACTTTTTTCTATTGTAAAGACAATAAAAATATCATATGTACTTCATATGGGGTCTCCGATGTCTTATAATACTATTCACTGCGTGATGAGTATAGAAACTTACTGAAAGCTTTACAACTATTTGCAAATAAAATATGTTTATGATTTCTTGTCATGTCTGTTGTAGTTTGTTGTTCCCTTTTTTACTTAGCATTTACTTTACTTTGATTTCATTCCAAGCCGATGAAGCAATCCACCTAGGATAGGACACACGGAACTTCAACATTCATTGCTTGTGATGCTTTGACAACAATCAGAGTAAAGAGGCTTATGTGTGATCTGTTGTTAGTGGCTCTGTGCCATAATTTCTTTTGATATTTTTGTTGTTGTTGCTGTTTTTGTAACATTTATTGTAATTGTAATGCTGAAAGAACAAATGCGTGGATATCGAGAAAGAAGCGTTTATTATGGAAATGGCGTCAGCTGTTGTTGTTATTGTTATCTTTTTGAGGCAACCATTTCCGCACCCATTCCATTCCGTTTCGTTTCTTATTTGTTGTTTGGTTGCCTTTTTGTTTTTTTTTTTTTTGATGTTGCCTTTGCTGTTTGTGTTGTTGTTTACATCATCCTTTTACATATTTCTTTCTCGTTGCTATTGTTATTGGTTTTTTAGGCTTTTTTCTCTTTCTCTTTTTCTTCATCATCATCCTTGTTGTCTTTCTTGTAATTGTAGTTGTTGCCTTTATTCTTCACTAATCGTAATAAGCCAAATACTCGATAAAAATACAAAAAATTTTAAACGCAAAACACGGACATATGCATATAAATTGAAAAATTTGGTTTGATTCAAACATGTTTGTGCCGTGTATTGGGCCTTTAAGCATATTTTTTTCAGTTTAGTTGCTTTAATTTCTGACTTTTAAATGAGTTTTTATGGCAGTCATTTACATACATACATGGATTTAATCTCTCATTCCAAATTTTTCCTGTTTTCGGTGTTCGCCTTGCTGCTGCTGCTGTTTTATTTTTTTTATTTTTTGTTGTTGTCATTTTATGTAAATATATTGGTCCCTGTTTCTATTATTTTTACTATATTTTTCTTATACAAGGTGTGTGTTAAAAGTTTCCGAACTTTTCTGGCAGGGCATTTTCTGGTGCCGCCATCTTTGTGTGAG
>JBANCV010001106.1:0-19103 GCA_037040105.1 Amiota albilabris | reverse complement strand
CTGGAAATTGAAGCTGTCAAATGTATTTTTCAAATGGAGTATAGGACAACCTTGCCAGATGCTTATAGCATGAGTGGTACCATCTCTTGTAAATCCCGCATTATTAATTTTTTAATTTTCTAATATTTTGCATAACATAACAATAACACAAGGCTATGATTGTGTTTTCGATGTACCAACTGACATTAGTGTTGTAAGTGATGATGGTGACCCTTTGTCCACTTCCGAAGGCGAAACAAAAAGACGAGTTATTTTTTCCTTAATGCTCGATTCATTCATTTCAATTTCCAACGTGCTTTTTTTCCAATTTAATTTTTCCAGTTTGGAATTGGTTTTCTAAGTCTTCTGTCATTGAAATTTCTTCCGTTCGAACTCTAGTTTTTCATGTTGCATTCTCGCGAATAATGTCTAGTATCTGTTTCGAGTTTCCCTTCATTTGCCACCATGTATGAAATTCTGACGTTCCGCATTTTATTCTTCATGCACAACCAAGGTATTGTTTGCAATTGAGAGGAACCTTTGGCGCAACTCTCGTAAAGTCGTGGAGCAGTTGGTTTCTAAAAAAAGGGAAGCAATATAAGTACATATATCAAGTAATTTAGTACACATTTCAGAGCACACTTACTTCATAATACACTGGTGAATTCTTCACACGCTCCACTACTTTGATGTTGACACTCCATCTTGAAGGTCGAGCTAACACGATTGTGTTTTTTCATTGCTATCAATCATTTCTTATTATAATTAAAATTTTAAAACCATTTCGTTGCAACTTACCTGTCATTTCTTTGTTTACTTTAACCATATGATTAGGAAGGCCTGCCAACACATAACAAATTCACAAAGTTGGCAACCCGTAGTATAAGCAGCATACTACATACTTGATTTAACCTACTCAATTGTAGTACTATGTGTAAGCAATTGCTAAAACTTTTTTTGTATGGTGTTACTTTAAACAGTGTTAAGAGCCCTAAACACGATGCTATTTGGTTCATCAAGCATTCTTGTACGTGTGTTGCGTACAATAAACAATTGATTTGGATCAACATTATTTCTTCATTTTGAACTGTGTAGAACAATGTCAATGAAGGACGAAGATTTATTTGTCACTAACCGTTGGAACTGCACATTTATTTCCTACTAGCACTCACGTCTGCTCACTTCAAATAATTCATAAAAGTGTGAACTTACCTAAATTTTCTCTTTCACACTTACTTATTTTGTGAATGGGTAAATGAGACAGTACGGTCCAAGAGATAACGATGATGGCCAAAGGAACAATTGAGAGAATTCACGTTGTACGAGTTTACTGAATCGATCAGAAAATTGCGTATGTGAGACGCACAGATAAACATTTCACTGAACACTATGATAAAGTTGCATATCAAAAACAATTACGTGTCTGAGGCGCTCTAAAAAAAAAAAAAAGGTTTAAGGAATATACGCAGCAAATGTACGTTTCAGTGAAGTCCTAATGTTGTTTATGTTTACTCAAGGTAAATTGTTAATATAACATAAATAAATACAATACATAACGATTTTTGTTACATACTGTAATGGCCTGTCTGCATTGAAAACCCATTTTGAATGTTTTTTTGTTTATTGTAGAATCTATAAGTTTTAAAACTTGAAATTCCAAATATAACCTTTTATGTTCTGTATCACATCACAATTCTTCTATTCATATTTTAAATTTGAAATTTTTTCAATAATTTTATTTTCGTTGGAACTATTGTTGCCCACTTATACTGACAAGGATGGCAAATTTTGAATGTTTAGTTCATTTTTGACAGCTGTTTTGCTTTTACGTGTTTATGCTCGTCTAAATTGTTTGAAAATTACGGGCAATAAAACTTTATATCGCAGGGGACAAGAAAAAGAGCTTTCCAATCTCCCGTCGAAATTATTGGAAAAATTTTGTGGTAAGAAGCTCCCCACACACCAATTTGGTTTTAGATCAAAACACGGCACAATCGAGCAAGTGAAATCAGAACTGCAATCCAACGCCGAGAAGACTAATCAGCCATATTCATTAACGTGGCCCAAGCTTTTCATCAAGTATGGCCTGATGGTCTTATCCACAAAATAAAAGGCGTGCATCCACAGAACACACACAAGCTGTTTGTGTCATTTCCTACAAAAACCTCAAATGAGCATCACATAAATGTTGGCGTTTCACAGGGCAGTGTTCTCGGCTTTTATACATTCTATTCACCGCTGATATCCCTACAAATCACCGCCTCATGACATCAACCTTTGCAGATGACACTGCAATCACGAGTCGCTCACGCTGCCCTAAAAAAGGGTTGGAAGAGCTCAGCGGTCACTTGCAACATGTCTCGGACTGGCTGGAGAACTGGTGTATAAAAGTCAATTTGGACAAATGTAAGCACGTGACATTCACCTTAAACAAGATTGATTGTCCGTCCATCATTTTCAACAGCAATACTGTACCACACTCGATCGAAGTCACATACCTAGGGGTTCACTTGGATAGACGACTCACCTGGCGGAAACATATAGAAGCCAAAAAATCCAAATGAAATTAAGAGCACAATCCCTCCACTGGCTTTTAAATCCATGTTCTGGACTTAGCCTAGATCTAAAGGTGTTATTATATAACAGTTTAATAACGCCAATCTGGACATACGGTTCCCAGATATGGGGGAAAGCAAGCCCAATTACGTTGAACTCATCCAACGACCACAATCCAAGATACTTCGCTTTATAATATGTGTCCCTGGTACTGTCAACGATTCCGTTATCAAAACCGAGTTGGACCAACTAATGCAGAGATGTCACCTCAAACTGTCGCATCATCCCAACCAGCTAGCTCGTTCACTCTCAAAGATGATCAGCCACACTCGTCTACGTTGGAATGGCTTCCCTGCCCCATAACCCTGCGAAGACCACCCAACATTCAAAAGCTCCTTCAGGTCACCACTTAAGGAACTTTTAAATAAATCAATACTTAGTTTTTAAGATTTCTACATTATTGTTAGACTTTGTGTTATACAAAGTGATTCAATAAATAAATAAAGAACACAAAAAAAAAAAAAGAAAAGAAATTTCCAAGTTACAGTTGATTTGTGAAAAAATTAAAAAGGAAGACACATCAAAGTGAGGGAAGATAGTATCACAATTGTTCGGATATCAATACAATGGCGAACTGTTGTTGGATGGTACGCTGTGATGGAGCTACAATTTAAGAGACGTATGAGGTAGTACAGGGCTGCTATTTATATTTCTGGCCTAATAATGAAAAAACAAATATTTATGATCGAAATTGGTTTTATTGATTCAAAATATTTTCCGTGAAGATCAATACCCTTTTGCATATGTTGCAACCAATTTTGGGATTGGTTCTGTGGTTGATCAGCGAGATCACGTTCAAGAGCAGAACTGCGAATGTACAAAGGGGCAGAAACAGCACATCTCAGAATTTTGTTTTGAAAACTGTGCTGCGCATTGCTTAAGCTGCATCAACCCCTTATCTGAGCACCGTAAGTCCACACTGGTTTTAAAATCTTCTGGTATAAGAGTATCTTATTATGAATGGTTAACGATGACTGATTCCCCATAAGTCAATACATATTTTAATATTTTAATTCCAATTCTTCGCTCCTTTTCTTGACGTGTCCGCTCCATCTGAGCTTAGCATATAATGTAATGCCTAAATACTTTGCAGTATTCGAATACGGAATTATTATACCATTAATATAAAGTGCAAGATATCGCACGTTGTGTACGTAAAGTTAATATGCACAGACTTCTTGTCATTTAGCTTAATATGACACTTTATCGTCCAGTAATATATTTCGCTTAGAGCGTTCTGTAATTTCGACGTACATTCCAACTCTGACATTCCGACCGAGAGAATAGCTGTGACGTAGTTTTGATTGCATGGCATGTCAAACCTAAAGAGAAGGACTCAAGACGCTTCGCTGAGGAACCTCAGCCTTTATCTATTTTTGTTGTGAATATTCATCTTCTTGTTTTACTCGAAAGTAACGGTCTAATAAATATGAACGTAATATGCATGAGTACTAGTTTGGTAGAAGTGCATTAATTTTTTTCTGTAACCCAGCATGGCACACTTTGTCGAACCCCTTTGAAACGTTGAGAAACACCGCACTACAAGTGTTTTTCTCTTCAAATGCATTTTTATTTGGATGTTGTTCGTTTGCTGATTTGCCTGGTTTATTAAACATAACAACCTCAGCCGTTTTCCAATAAAATGGAAAACATCTTAACTTAAATGTTTCGTTAATGACACAAGTTAATTTTTTAATTGTTTTTTTTTTTTTTTTTTTTTGCAGATGCTTTAATATTTGAGCATTTCATACCCCGGTGATTTTTTTGATTTCAATTTAACAATTTTATCTGTTACTTCGTTTGTCGCAGGAATCTCGTGTAAGGAATCATTATGATGACATTCCGCGTCAGTAGCTTTTGGAGAGTCATGTGTAGTAAAAGTTTCCTCAAGATAGTATGCTACTGCCTTTAGACTATTAGTTTTTGCCCACTTATTAGCTGGTATTTCGATTGGTACGTATTGCAATGATGGCTGTTTAATTTTTTGTGTGCATTTCCACGTGACTAGTTTGAATTACGTTCATTTGTTTGTTCTTGCAAATATTTTTTTAGGGTTTTATTGTAATCTTTAATTGTAATGCTAAGTTTTTTTTTGAATATTTGTTTAGAAGAGTTTTGTCAAGAGTCAATCTTGTCTGATGCCATACCGTCGCCGCATTTTCCGTTTCTCCAATACCATTTTTTTTTATTTCTTTTGTATATTTTTCCATTTGGTGTTTTCCTCGCAGCAGGAGTACTTTGCCAAGCTGCTCGTTGTATTCCATTTGTCATTTTGAGAACTTCATCTTCTGATTAAATTATTGTGTCGATAGTAAGTGAATGGTCATTAACATCTTCCAAAATATTTCGAAAATATTCCCAGTCTGTATATTGCTTCGTAAATTGAAAAGCACGCTCTTTCAAAATGGCATTGTTATGTATGGTCAAATAGATTGGAGAATGATCAGATGACATATCCAGACCATGCAAAAGTAAGCAGTTTAAACTTTTTTAGCAATGAAAAATGGCCAATTTTTTGGCTTGCTAATTGATACTGTCTCTCGAAGTACGTCATACAATTCCCTTCCTTTGATCGTTGTTGGTCGTGACCCCCAATAGTTGTACTTGGCGTTGAAGTCATCATCCATTATTAATCTATTTTTGTGACTCTTAATAAGTTCAACATATTGGGCGCTTTTGATCTGATGCCTTGGAGGACTGTATACCGCAGTTATTGATATTTTACTATCAGTATCTGTTCTGAAGGTGGTTGCTTGAAATTCATCAGTGCAAATTTTTTCTTCTTCAAAATGCTTAATGTTCATTTTGATGATGATAACGCTACCTCCCCTTGCGCAGTGGTTTGGGTGGATAGTGTAGTATGTTATATAATTTTTTAATTTAATCGAGGATTAGTAAAATGAGTCTGCTATTAAGCACACATCTAATTTTTCTGAAATTAGGCATTGTTATTTTTTGTACAGACACTTTTCGAAACTTTGCAGACTTTTTTCTAAAAGCAGATTAAATTCTTCTTGTTTCGAAAGTTTTTCTAAAATGTGTTTCAATATACTTTCTTCTTCGGTCTTATTGCCCTTTAATGTTTCTGCAAATGTACGTACTTTTGGGGCAGTATCTGATGGTGTGATGGCTTTGTAATTGTTATTGGTTTCATTTCAGGAATCTTTAACCTGACTAAAATCAGATTCTTTGGTTAGGTTAGGAGCTCTATCAATAATTTTAAGCTGACATGATTTTTTATCGCTTATTTTTGGCAACTCTTTGGCAACAAGGCACCTTCTGTAACTAGCAGGATGTGCTTCTCCACAGTTGCAAAATTTTGGTTGCTGTTGTTCTGGTTTAGTCCATAGGGAAGTTTTGTGTTTTCCTGCACATTTCACGCATATTGGCTGTTTGTTGCAATAGTTTTGAGTATGTCCAAAGGACTGCCAAGATTTGCATTGATGTCTTAAAGTCTATTGCCTAACTGTCTCCGTTTTGAGAACGGAATGCTAAAAAGTTTTTATTTCCTTAACTCTGTTGATGTTTTCCGAGGCGTCGAAAGTAAGAAGGAACATGTCAAGAGGTTGATTTGTTTTCCATTTCAGTTTATTTAATGCATTTGTTATTTTTAGTACTTGGGTTTTCAGATCAGAAACTATTTTATTATTACATGAGTGGAGTAGGTTTTTGAGTACCACCTTAATTGTTCTTATTTGTTTATTATTATTATTATTATTATTGTATACCTAATACCATGAATTTTTTTCCTTATTCAATACTTTGGTAATCCTTTCTATCTTCCGTAGTTATTTAATAAAATTAATTTTTAAGAAGTTTAACGAAGAAATCATCATTTGCTTTTCTTTTATCTTTTATCTAGGATCTGTTGATAATCACACTCTCCTGAGAGCATGATAGGTGAAGGCCGCGGGGTCTTATTAACTACCTTAGATTTCTGTGGCAATGCAGTGGTTAAAGGAGATTTTATTTGCTGTGGCGAGTACTCGGCTGTTTTATTTTTACTGGAACTTTTTTTAGTATCCAGTCTGTTTCTTGAGCTAGCTATTCTTCATCTGTTTCATATATTTTGGAATGCACAAATGGGGTGTTCTGGATTGGAGTTTCACCTTGTGGAGGTGACCGACCAATTCCCATATTAGATGGGAGTTAAAAAAAATAATAAATTTATAATTGACGAATAATATTGAATTCCCTAATATGCTGCATAATAAGGGAACAATAGTTCAGTTGAAGATGCTCTTGTAGTTAATAAGAATTACTGCTAGCTTATGATGTTGTTATTGTCCTAGCTATGTAAGTAATATTGTCGTTGTTATCGCTGTACTAAAAACAAAATTGGTTTTGTTGTTACAGTAAGGTAAGGTTCCTGTTTTCGTTTTGGTGTTTTATTTATCTGTTTTTAATTTATTTATTTTGGATTAGTTCTCTGAAGGTGAAGCTGCTTATAGCACGTCTGATCGCTTGAGATTCAAATGCATAATGTTTGTTTTGCAGAAATAAAAAAAAAATCAATTCGATGTTTTGGGCGGTAATAAATTCATTTGATTAAGCAGATGTGTGGGAGCTTTCATTGTCATAATGAAGAATGATTCGTTCCTTTTCTTCTTCTGTTATTTTTTCGAATTTCTCTGATAATTTCGGGCAAAGAAATGGTCGAATGGACTATTGTCGCCACATGACCGATAATTCCAAAGAAACAGGGAACCATTCGCTTCGATGAGCTTCTTCGGCGAACAACTTTTGTTAGATTAAGCTCGTCTTTGAAGACCTATACAGTCGATTGGTGTTCGAGATCATATTCATAGATTCCTTATTCTTGTATTGCTGTTGTGCATTTATTGCACCTTGAACGTTATTTCTAACATTTCTTTGCACCAACATACAAGAGCGTTCTTTTGCGAATAAGTCATATTATACGAGATCCAACGCGAAGAAATCATTTCTAAGGCCAAATGATCATGACATATTTTGTTGATGCTTGCCATACTAATTCCTAAAGATGTTTCACATTGCATTATTAGTTCACGCACAGCATCGATATTTTCTTGCAAAACAACCAATTTTGGACGACCTTAAAGGAATTCGTCCTACAGCGAATATCGATCACGCTTGAATTCGTTATACCAGCCTTTTTACAGTGCTTTAGGATGGTGCTTTATAGCTTCATAAATAATTAAATTCATGGAAGAACTCTTATCTTGATAATCCAAACGAAAATTTTCAAGAGACAATTCCATTTTTACTATAAAAAATACAAATTACGCTAAAATGAAAAAATGTTTTAAAGAAGTTATGATTGAAAATATTAAAATATGGTTTTGAAACATCAGCGGCCGCATGGGAACACTAATTGTTGCCAAGTCAGAAATGTAAATAGCAGCCCTCGTATGATGCTTTAAAAAAAATGCGTGCAGTTCACACAAGGTAGAAATTAAACTTTTAAGAAACTATACTGAACGAGAATGAGACTTTGGCGGTATGTTACCCAGTCAATCTAGCAAAGACAAATCGTGGAAAGGAAGTGTTGGTTCCAAAGGAAGTTTTCAATTGCAAATCTTTACACAACGCTACACGGGTGGAAGTGACGTGCACCATTAGCGGTAAAAACATCAAGATAGACTTAAGAATTTGTAATATGTTGTAAAAAATCGTAATCATAGTGGAAACTCAATTCCCTATATTGATGACCGAATATACAAAGAAAATAGCAACAAGAACAATACTGATCTGCCTGGCACATCCTCACATAATACAGGTAATGGTACAGCAATAGTATAACCGGTGAATTTGTGCAAACACTGCCCTTTTGAAAAGACATTATTTTACTGTGGTTAATCATCTATCGTTTCAGGGAATCTGCTGATAGGCAACTGCATAGGCTCGAACTTGCAATTAAGAAGACGTCACAGCTGCTCCACCACAGTCTACACAATCTCGTGATCGTCGTGGAAATATGGAGCTAATGCGCTTAAGTGTTTGCACCCCTGCTCTTGTAGGTATCAACAGGAAAACTAATTAAGCTGTCAAATTTTGGGTTGACGGTTGGCAGCACGACTGTAGCCCGCCATATATATAGAATACCGTCAGCACATTTATGATTGCACATCTAGCATACAGTTTCTGATTGACTCAGGATCATGCATTTCGATCATCCCAGAAAGAATAATAAACTGAAAAAAACAGATTTTAAGCTCTTTGCTCCCAACACATCAATAATTAACACATTCGGTTCAGTCAATTTGAAGCTCGACATCAACTCGAGGCGCATCTTTAATTGGTTATTCGAGATTGCCAGTGTTCAATCAACAATCATAGGAGCTAACTTTTTTCTATGGTTTATTATTGGATCGCAAAGGGCAGCAGGTCTTTGATTCAATGACTTCATTATATACAAAAGGACAACTAACCGAAGTTTCTACACATAGTGTGTCGACAATCAACTGCAGCTGTTAGAGCTTTGGAATGGTTCCACGTTTCACTGCTATTGCTGAATCCAAGACCACACCAACAACCAACTTAAAAACTGAGGTGGCGCACCACATCGCATCCAGTTTTTGACAAGCCGAGGCGCCTTACCGGTGAAAAGTTAGAAGCGGCGGGGCGTGAATTTAATCAAATAAATACATTGTGGTACGAAGTATGGTATGCATCGTGTAAAGAACAGATAAAGCCTCACCCCGTCAATTGCTTCAGCTAAATCTCATTTTCCAGTTCTCAACAGAAATCGTTCATACTGCTGGAGTAGACAATATCGTTGCAGATGCGTTATCGCGAATTAGTGCAATTGACATGCCATCTGTATTAAAAGCTCAAGAAATTTACGATGCATAGAGAAGTGACTAAGAGATCGATTGCATTCGCCAACAAACATCCCTAAGCTTGGAGCTACGAAGCATTGAAGACAAGCTCTTATTTTGTGACTGTGACTTTAACTGGCCACTTAAGACCGTATATACCGATGAGCATTAGACGGCGAGCGGTACATAATTTAGCACACCCAAGGTAAATTATCAAAACAGCGTTTTGTTTAGCCAAATATGAATCGAGTTGCTACGATGTGGCCATAGCGGTGTGTACCATATCAAAGTTGGAAAATACATCGCAACACACGTACGACTTCAAGTTTAATCGACGTACCAGACAACCGCATTGACAATATCCATTTGGATCTTATCAATTTGTCATGGTTTAACAACTTGCACTACTGGTCTGCAATAATTGATCGCTTTAGTAGGTTGCCAGAGGGCGACACGCTTGCAATACATCTGCCAGAATATTCGCTGCAGAATTGTACTCTCAATTAATTTGGAAATTTGTCACGCCTCTTTCCATCACCACGGATCACGGCATTTGAGTATTTGTTTATAACATACATTTAAGTCGTTTGTTTTACGTGACTACCTGTCTTTGTGACTCTATATCACGATTCATTAAAGCACTAGATCGAATACGTCAATCGGCGTCCCCTTGGATAAATCCGCAGGTACCAAATCGAGTCATACTAGGCTTTTTAGTATGACTCTCCCTTGGTGAAGAGTCGAGGACCATCTTACACCTCTTTGCTGTTGGGACACAGCATTTGGTTGAATACCGCAACTCCACGTCGAGCTAGCAAGCTAACTCTACCCACGATTTGGGTATAACTACAGCCACACCGATACTCCCATAAAGGGGCCGTCTCCGCAGGTCAGCACGAACAATGCGTGAGACTCCTGACCACCCGTGGTATCAGGCAAAAGCCTCTAGGCAGACTTCGTACTGGAGGTACTACCAAATCGAACTCCAAACAGTTCTTGGGTTGGTACAGCAATAACATCGAGCATAGCTCAATTAGAATAGCTTACAGGTTAGCACACAGATACCACAGTATAAAATATACTCATGGATATAGCTTTAGCTGTTAAGAGCGAGGCCTATTCGTGCCTCTATCGCCAAACTGGCATCTTTTGAACTGATCAAAGATCATACCACCTTGTCTTCACAGTCACAAAAGGATATTGTCGAATACGTTGAAGGCTGAGACCGCTACTAGCTAGACGCTTGTGGTACGAGACAACGCGTCTGGTCAGACAGTCGTGACAAAGTCACTACCATTACAGCTCCATGAAACTGAGGGACTGGTGACCTATGACAACTCAAGTCTACATTCACACCAGATAAACTAAGACAAACTAAACAACCCCAAAAATCAAATAATTCTCAGGACAAACTCACGACGCCTCAAAAATGATGCACGTGCAAACTCATTCAATCTCCTGACAATATCACTACTGGAGAGCGCATGACTAACAACCCATTAACTTAAAACACCGAACTAATTTAAATCTCTTAAATCTTTATACAATATTCTATTCACAAAGAACATGCTGCCATGAATCATTCGTTGAGTCACAAGGGACCGGACTATCACTCAGAGACCTTGAATGCATTCTTGTATTCAATATACCATTATCAGCCAACAGGAATGCAAGCCATAGGTTAAAACCAAGGGCTGATCGACTAGCAAAACAAACGTCACATCATGAATGAACCTGTATGTAACCGGTATGTGAACTTCGTCAAAGTTGAGCCAATAGTCAACTCTGGAGACTTTGAATCCATCAGCCGTCTTTTAATTTCAATGTTCCTTCTGTAGAACAAAATGGTTCCCCAATACCACAGCTGGCAGCAATGAGGTTCATCGTAATAGTATAGATATTGCAGTGTTGTTGAGCGGAACTTGAACAGCACTGTAATTTAATAGAATATGCCGCCTCCAATATTGGGACCAGTATTATGAACTAAAACACATGTGATCTTGCTTGAGCTACTGAAACGCAAATAAGTGTTTGTTATGGTATATATGAGTATGACTGAGAATTTGGCTATTTGGCTAGCACTTCAGGCTCATTATAGTTTTTTTGAAGAATTTGACGAATGTTAGACATAGAACTCATGTATATATCAGAAGATGCTACTACTTGTACTAGTGCATCCGAACTATAATGAAGTTCCACAATTCTGCCTAATTTCCAATCCTTTGGCGTATCATTGCGCCATTTCGGTAGCGGTTTACAGAACTGTCTCAGAATCCTCTGTCCTTCCAGAAATTGCGCATTTAGAAACATATCTCGTGAAGCAGGCTCTGGAAGGTTTGTATTAGCTCCGTTAATTAAAAAATGGGCAAGCGTCAGCATATTAAGATCGTCTGGATCAGCGGTTAACGGACATAATGGTCTGGACCTCAAACAGGCTTCAAATTGCAATAGAGTGGTTGATAAATGCTCGTAAGTCAATGGATTTTGTTTTTTTTTTCGTTTATTTGTGTGTGTGTGATTGTAGATTTAAAGATTATAATAATTATAATAGTTAACAAAAGGTAACAGTAAGTAAAAAGGAAAAAAAAGGAATAATAAGCAAAAAGATGATAAAACGAAAGTAGATGATGATGATCAGTACCAGGGCCTTACGGGACAAATGATTAAACAAAGCTTCATAAGGCTGGTACTGCAATCTTTAGCCATAAAACTTGACTTCGTCGCTATCTCTCCAGGATGCAAAGCTTCTTTATGACATCGACCGCAAACTTTCAAACAGCATCCCACTTGGTTTGGTTTTCCAGCATGTTACTTAATAAGTTGTTAACCGATGGATAATCACCTATGAAGTCACTCAGCTCCTGCCGCTTCCTGTCGAACTATCCGCATCAGCATAATACACACTCAGGTTCTTCCACGGACTGATCGCCGCAATGTGTGCATCAAGAACCATCGTAGTGATGGAACCTGTACTGGTACTCCGTGACCGCCCAGTAACTGAGTGAGGTAAAAGTTTACCTCGCCATGTTTCCTTCCAGCCGAAGGAATTACGCTGTACAAGTCCGGTTCATTCAGTACCCGTGTTTGAAGATAGAGGACGTTCCTGAGTGAAGGTAGTGCCATCTATCAGATGACGCTTATATAAATTTCAGACTGATTGATAGCTTAGTATCGATTTGGTAGCCATCCGAGTCAGACATGTTTCGAGATTTTTGCTAAGATGGAAAAGGAGCAGTATGGTTCATTAATTCGCTTTATGTTTTTGGATGGGAAAAAATACGAGAAGATAAAAGCAAAGTTGGATGCTCTTTTTGGGGACATGACGCCACCTATGACCACAGTTAGATATTAGTTCAACGAATTTAAACGTGGCGAACATCCGTTTTTTATGAGCCACGACATGATTCTCGCTGATCGACGAACGAAAGTGCGCGAAGTAGCAAAGGCCGAAGGTGTGTCGACCAGAATGGCAATTAATATTTTAAATGATAAGTTGGCGATGAAAAAATTGTCGGCCCAATGTGTGCCGCGATTGCTCACGGTGGACAACAAGCGGATGCGACTGTTAACTTCGAAACAGGGTTTGGGCCAATTTCAATGAGATCCGATGGATTTTTTGCGTCGAGTTGTCCCCATTGATGAAACCTGTATTCATCATTATACACCAGAAACTAAGCAACAATCAAAACAATGGATTTCTCCCTGTGAATCTGCACCAAAGAAGGCGAAGACGGTCCAATCGGCCGGTAAAGTCGGGGTGTCATTCTCATGGATTTTTTAGAAAAAGGAATAATGATCACTGGACAATACTGTATTGAGTTATTGGACCGCTTCGACAAAGAATTAAAGGTGACACGGCCGCATTTGGCAAAAAAAAAATTGTGTTGTTTCATCACGATAACGCAGCAGCACATTAATCTGGTGTTGTCTCCGCCAAACTGCATTAATAACGTTATGAATCGCTGTCGCTCCCCCCGTATTCATACGATATGGCTCCCTGCGAAAAAAATTTAGCTCAATAGAGGAAGTCATCGACAAGACAGAGGCGTATTTTGTAGAGTTCGAAAAATCCTACTTTTTGGAGGGGTTAAAAAATTGCAGGAACGTTGGGAGGAGTGTATCATTCTAAAAGGCCATCGTACATTATATTCCAGAGGAGCGGCCCGAGGACATAGCGAGAGACTCACTGACTGAAATAGCTTCGAAGTATTCGCAGCAGGTACCTGCAACTTCGTTGTCAGTAACCGCCGCCATTATTCTATCCCAGTTTGCTGAGTTGAAGACGTTCTTTATGTCCATAAGCAATATTCTTCCTCAATCTTGGTCACTTCTAATACCGCGTCGATGGTGGAACGCCCTTTCTTAAAGCCATACTGGTGATCAGGAGAGCCCCCTTCTTCTTCATCGAGTCTGCTGGCTATGATATTTTCTAGTGCCTTACCTGCCGTGTGCAATAGGCAAATCGGCCTGTACGAAGATGGTTCGCTTAGAAGTTTCCTTGCCGATGGGCACAAGTCTCTGGATTTTCCAGGATGGAAAGATTCCTTCAGATAGGCAGACGTTGAATAGAGCCACGAAAAGCTGAGGCCGCAGGGTCATCGCCAGCTTAAGGCTTTGGTTTGGGATCTGGTCGGGACCTGGGGATTTGCTGCTCTGATCCACTTCCATACTAACAGGAGCCGTGGTGACCAGGGAGAAGCTGCTCAGATTTTTCCTTTCACCGTCGCTACTGGTTTGTTGCTCCTGCGGGAAGAGGGTTGCAATCATGTCCGACATATCTTTGGAATCCAAAAGGGGGACCGGTGTGTGTGATTTGGTGTTTTTTACAATCATCTTGTAAGCCTTGCCCCACGGATTTTGCTTTCCCTGATTGCTAGCCTTAAGGATCTCCTACCCGAGTGGTTACTATCTTCAATTCGATTAAATGACTTGATCTGCTGATAGCATCTTCGTGCCAGGATACAGTTACGTCTCGCTAGCACAATATCCTCATTTTACCAGAATACTGCTTCCCGATGGTGGCTATGAGATCTTCTGAGTTGCACGCTGGGGTGACATGCTTGTTTAATGGCCCGGAGCATCCTGATGGTCATATTTTCTGCAGGCCCATCAAAGGAATTAAACAGGGTGGGATTGATGAATGAGAGATCCACTATTGACCTAACACCACCTTTCGTGAAGGAGTGCTCGGAGCCCAAATACAGCAGACTCAGGTCCAGTGTTGCGAATGCCTGTAGCAGAGAGCACCCTGAAAGTTGGTGAACATGGATCGCTAGTGTGTAGCCCACGCATCGAAATTACCAGCGATGATGACAGGGTATCGGCCTTTTCCATCGGTGACCAGGTCGTCCAGAATCTCCCCGAGTTCGCTGACACGTAAGCTGGGATGAAGGTAACAGCTGTATATCCAAATGCCAATTGCCTTTGCTCTCGCGGAGCATCTGAATGATCGCAGGGCAGTCTTGACTGCTAGCTAAGTGGTTGGTGTCTCCCAGTTGCTTCCCACACAGACGAAACACCATGGTTTGCTAGTACAGAATTTCACTAGGTGTCCTTCTTCTTCCCATCTTACACAGCAGTTGCGAGTCTGCTCTCGCTCTCGGATTCTGCAGCGTGTCCAGCCTATTTTTATTCTTCCGGCTTTTATGATCAGTGTTGCAGTTCTTGATGGCATAATAAGAATAAGGGTCCGGGGTACTTCTACTGCTTAGTCATCATTTGTCCCAGCATTCTTTGAAGGTGTTTTCCTCTGCCTGTCTTTCGGAATCCTTGTCTTCTTAGGTATGCCTAAACCGGGCAGAGTGATTGCCGAATCTGTCTGTGTCCCTGTATGAGACGTTCCTTTCTGGGTGGCACACAGCTCCATAATATTCTTTTGTAGTAACGAGAGAGCCACCATTACGTCACGCATCGCCCGGTTGATGTGCATCTTTTCCTTGTCGCTAACAATGGCGACTAGATCCTCAAGAAGAGGTTTCATTTCCTCTAGTGGTGAAACTAGACCGGAGCTACCGAGTATGGTCCTCTTTTCATATCCTGGTTCAAGAATACTAAGGGGCGACTATGCCCTTGATTCTTATCTTTTCATTTCGTTGCACCAGTTGCCTAGGAGACTTCATAGTTTTCGCTCGCCTTAAAGCATCCCCAGCAGTGCTTGAATCGGATACCTATACTCTACACTGTCTGCTTGCCATTTATATATGCATATGATTTGTTGTGATGCATATAAAAATTATTGCACACCGTAGTCTGATCGTGTGTACGATCTTTGTGTGTATGTTTGTTTTTTGTTTATTCGTTAGATAGAGAAAGTTATAAGTACAAAAAATTAAAAAAAAGTAAAAGAGAGAAAAAAACAAAATAGGAACAGAAATATGAAGAGTACCAGGATATTACGGGATTACAAATTGGGCAAAGCTTCATAAGGCTGGTAATACAAACACTAGCCGATATCTTGTGTTCGGCGTGATCTTTCCAGGCTGCGAAGCTTCTTCATGACGTCAGCCACAAACTTCGACACAGCATTCCATTTGTAATGGCTATTCAGCATATGACCAACCAGGTTCGCAACCGATGGCTGCTCCCCAAGGGCATCCCTCAGCTCCTTCCAGATTCACATAGCCCGTGTTCGGGGTCTTCGTCGCACTGGTTGTCGCAATATGTGCACCATGAAACTTCATCGTTGTGGAACCTGAAAAGGTAGTGTCTGAAGCATTCCTGATCACTCAGCAGCACTCAACCGACTCGCTGATGTGCTTGCCGCCAATTACCAGCAATGTCATGCGAAACCCTCCATATTAACTCCGTCTCGGAAACAGAGTCTAAGGATGCCATCGTACATAATGCTCAAGAGAAGTGGCCCCAAGACAGAGACCTATGGCAACACTCCAGTAACGGGGTATGTGACCAACGCCAGCTTTAGGATCCTATTTGGAATCTGGTCGGGTCCGGGTGCTTGCCTCGTCCAGATTTTCCCCAAATTCACTCATGCTCAACTGGGGCAAAGGTAGCAACTATATATCCTAAAGTCGTTTAACTTTGCTCTAGCGAAGTATCTGAACGATCTCCTCGAGAATACGGTTCTCTAAATAGGCACATCTATTCCTTGCTCCCGGATCGTTTGCGCTAGAAGGTCCGCAATGCAGTGATTTATGTTCAATTGGAGTAACTTTAGCATTGCGGGTTTTGTTTACATTTCCCTTTCGATAAGCTGGGCAATTCCCGCTTCCAACTACGTGATCGGTGCCGACTAACTGCTTGGCAGAACAAACCACAGTTTGATGTGCACTGAAGAACCTAATTTACTTTTGTTCGGGTACCGAAAAAATGATTACTCGTCCAAAAGTCCACCACTATTATGCGATCAGCTGTTTATCTCCCTCCAGCAATTTGAGTGTAATTGCATTTTGTTTTATTTTGCAAGACTCCAGACACTACCTTAGTGCGTTTGCACGATATCTGCAGCAATACCCCATGCACCATCAGTTCCAGCAGATACGTACCACGCTTTCTTTTGATCAATTTGGAATTACACAATTCATAATTTTTTTTTTTTTAGCATTCGCACAAAAAACGAGACTTTTCTGTCTGTCTGCCATTTGCATATTCCTAAGTCGACGGGTTGCCATGAAATGTGCGGTACAAATGCGTTTTAACTGACTTCACGTTAGCTTCCCACAATCTACTGAAATTAAGACTATGTGATGTATTAAAAAGCTGCCAGTCCTGAAACTATCATCCATGACACTAATGCTTTAAAGACTGCTGCCATAAAGATTTGTCCGCACCTAAGAAATTCATTCTGGAGTCACTATAAATGAGCTCACAAACTCCTCTATGATCGACAAAATTGTCTAATATCCATAGAAAATGTTGAGTTATTAATCCCACAACCACCGCAATGTAGGCTTCCCCCTGAGGATCCATGTTGAAAATTGACCAATTAGATCGCAGGCAGTTGATTTCTAATCTGAAATTTTTTTGCTATACACGTACCAAAGCTTCATGCAACTTTACTACAAGAATAGATCTAGATTGCCGGTTTCCTTGATTGACTCGAGTATTATGTGCAAAATGTGGGATGTAAGCAACAACAAATAATAGCCTATCGTAAGAAGAGTGCTTTAACAAACAAGACTCAGACAATGTGAGTTTTAAGGACTTCAGCTTTTGGCTCATTCGCAGTAAGAATTTCGTCCGGGATGATGGCCATTGGTCTTCAGCTTGTTTGAGCCGGTGTGTTGGGATATCCATTGCGCTATTTTCGTTGCTAAAACAGCATCTTAGGAATTTTTAAAGTCTTGTTGGGTGTAACTCGACTTCTAGCAGTGAGTAGATGGATGGGTAAAACAACTACCATTCTGATACTGCACTCGAAAATATGCACTTACTGAATAGGGTAGTGAAGATCCACCACAAAATATATGAAGTGAACGAGAAAAAATATTTCCATTGATACAGTGCCGGTTAGAATCAATTCCAATCCATCTCGGTACTTTGATTTCCTCAACCGATTTCAAATTACCTACGTAGCCCAACTGGTCTAAGGCAATTCAGACATGCCTTTGTGCGATGAACTATCAATTTCTGTGCTTAAAATCTTTGGCTAAAAATTTGGGATAACGACGCAAAATGTGATTGCCGCTGCAGTTTTTATAGAAGTTGGAGTTAGCAGCTGTAGTGGTTTGATGGAAAGAACTACCCTTGTATGAAATGTTGCCTGGAGATTTGTGATACAATCGATTGCCGTCAGTTTTTAGGGTAGACTACCGTGATTGTGAAAAAACTTTACGATTCTCGATCACATCAATACTAAAAAGACGAAGGATTCAAAAGCGGTGCATGTAGTGAAGTGTGGTTGCTGGAAGTTTGGTGGTAAAGTGATGAACAATCCAATTATTGCAATCTTCTATGTTAATATGCATTCGTTTAAATTCGTTAATACAAACGTTTGCTGCGTTAATCATGCGCTTCAAATCAGATGAATGCTCTTTATTTAATGCTGGTAAGTCAGAAATCGCATGCATATGATACATGAACTATACGCGACTAATGTTTTAAATAAGTCGATTGTAAAACTCTTCGGAGTAGTTTATATTCTCTTTATTCAAAATCTGTCTTAAGACTAATTTCTATGAAAAGTCTTATCTTACATCACACTTCCTATTTAATCGTAAATAACACCTCCCGCCTTTGTCAAGGAGTACTTCTGTATTCCATGCAAATTTAATTTTCTTGTTTCAGTTCATTTATTTTTGCTTCTGGATTTTCTATTTTTGAATAACAGAAAGCCGATTATTGTTCATATATATTTATTATATTTAGATAAAGTTCGTTATTATGCAGTCGATATGAATGTTTATAAAACATGAATCATATCTAAAAGTATCCTCATTTGATTTTAACTACTAGGCTACAAATAATTATTTATGAAAATGGCTTGTGGCAAAGGATGAGAAATAGAAGTAGAACCTGGACCATGGACATTGTTTCAATATTTTTTTTATAAGCTTTACTTGTTCCTTATGTCTAAAGTTTCTGTATTTTTTTATAAACCCCTCTTCTATTGGCGGATCCTTTTAATAATGCGGGATTTACAAGAGATGGCGCTACTCATGCTATAAGCATCTAACAAGGTTGTCCTATACCCCATTTGAAAAATACATTTGACAGCTTCAATTTCCAGTATGTAACATTTGCTTGAAGTGT
>JBANCV010001105.1:0-19182 GCA_037040105.1 Amiota albilabris | reverse complement strand
CACACACACACACACACACACACACACACACACACACACACACACACACACACACACACACACACACACACACACACGAACTTGCTTAATTTTGTTGGAATCCCAAACTCCTCGTACATCTAAGAAATACTAATGAGTTGTTCTATTGTTTTCTATTTCATTCATGTCTCATGTCCATTCTATATATTCTATTCTATTCGATTCGATTCTTTTCGATTCTATACAATTCTCTTGATTTTGTTTAACTTGTAATTTAGTCATAAAAATACAAATGGATGTCTGTCTATTTGATATTTCTCTCGAGTACTCAAGATATGTTACAGTTCAATTCAATTTAATGACTCTATTTATATAGAAAGAATGTACATATGAATATATAAAACGCAGGTGGTCTCTGGGAGAATCATGGATGGTTCCGATTTAGTGTTTCTTACATACCACCTACCAATATCAACTGATCTAAAGAGGAACTTTGATTGAATGGATCATCTGTGGTACTTCAATGCTGCACAACTACTTATTATATATGCCAAGTTCGAATTGTCTCTAAAGTAATCTCCTAGTCTTGATGGTTTCTAGAGTTGGAGAAACATCGATAGTCGTCACTATTGTTAGCCACTGATTGGTTTTTGAAAACTATCAATAGATTTCATTAGTAAAACAAACACAAAACTGATGTGTTATAAATTAGATGCATGTCTTCTCCGGTCTGAAACACTTTTTCCAGTTTTACTAAATAAGCATTTAGTGGAAATCAAATTCAGTTTCATTCATCTGAAATTTGGAAAAATTGTTTGTTTTTTGTCAAAGAAACAACTTTAATAATATTATGATAGAGCTGTGGATTTGTCTTCTGCGATATAATAGATCTATCAATTTTCTTATAATGGCATCATCATTTCGAGAGATATTTGTTTTTTCCTTATATTTTTTCTTCCAGAAAATAACAATAAAAAAAAAAAACCAATCTTCACTTTTGGTTTCAACAGATACATTTAATACTCGCATTAGCGGTAGGTTTCCATGAGATAAATTTATGAGCTCAATTTCCAAGAAACACTGATGCTTCCTCAATATTCAAATTGTTTTGAGAAATGTATTTTTTGAATCTAGTTTCCAAAAAAGTGACCATTCTTTTGTGATTGTTCTTATATGCTTATATAGATAAAAAGCGGGGTTTTTATTGAATCCTATACAAATTTTTCCCTTGGGAAGTATTTAATTCTGGTGATTGATATTCCACTTTGCGATACAATTAGAAGGTGCTCTTTTATTTCTTGGTGTTGTGTAAATTTCACCATCAATAGGGCTGATAGTGCCATCGATAGTTCTCCACCTCTAATAGTTGATACTTACTGATGTCTATCAGTCTATTATTTTAAAAAATCAGACTATCTCATTCGATAGAATGAAGGTGAGGAATAACCTTGAAACCAATTCAGAGAGACAGGGAAGAACTGCTCAACTTGAATGCAAGTTTAGTTGATTGTAAGTCTACTTATTATTAATTGAAATGATGATTGAAATTTTATACAATAATTTGCTTATTTTCTGTTCCGATTATAAATAGAAGCACATGTGCATATAGTGTTCTTCTTTAAAGTACATACTTGCCATCACATAATCAACATCGTCATCATTATCATCATCATTGTCAATCAGATTAGTTGTTATTTTCAATATCTCAATTTTATTCTATTATTCATATCCAGTTTTATTTTTAGCACCCAAAATGTGATTAAATAAAGTTAACATTTTGATTAAATTTAATTGCTTATTAAATTTTATTTTTCTTTTTGTTTAATTCTTTGTTTATTTTATAATGCATTGAATTCGATTCGATTCGATGTGATTGGATTGGATTGGATTGGTTTGTGGATGGGATTCGAGTTGGCGGCATCATTGTTTGTTGTTTAATGCTCTTGAAGATCGCTACTGTTTGTTCTTTGTCTTTGATTTGAAGCTTTCACTTGTCTCTCATTTAAAATTATCTGTTCGATCTGAATTCAAATGTGATTTTTAATTAACATAAAATATCTGCTTCTATTGATTATTTTTTGGTTTTTTCTTTTTTTATGGTAAATTATGAAAAATGATTTATGCAAATTAAAAAGTAACAATAAATGAGAAGAAAGAGAGAGGGAGAGAGGGAGAGAAACAATAAAAATAAAAGATCTATGAAATTGAAACCTTTCACCTATACACCTATTATATATGGAGCAGGCAGGTAGGATTGGAGTGGAGTGAAGTGAAGTGAAGTGAAGTGAAGTGGAGTAGGTTATTCCACTGTCTAAAAACCAGAATTCATTCAAAAATCAATTTGGAAGCGCCAAAGACAAATACTAAGAACATTAAATCTTAAAACACCAATAAAGTTCTGCACTTGGTGCATTTTGTTGCATGTATGTGATACGTGGGTTCGCTTGGACCTTTGAGTTTTTATACTGTTCACTGCTTAATGAGCGTCCACTTCGTCATCGCCATCGCCATCGTCATCGTTGTGTCTGTCTGTTGGAGGGCTGCTTCTTTGTAAGGTCGAGTCATGCATTGCGTATGCTTAATTTATTGACACTTAATGTCAACGGTGATGATGATGCTGCTGCTGCTGCTGCTGCTACTTGCCACCATCATCATTGTTGCCACATTTCGACTGTTCCCATTCCCGTTCCTGTTGTTGGTACTGCTGCTGCACTCTTCAATTAAAGTCTGTCGTCGTCGTTTCTTTAGTCTTTAGCCGGGTGGGGATTGTCAGACATTCATTCCATGAAATGTTTTTTTGTATATTTTGTTGCTTTAACACTTGTCCATGTCGTCGTCGTCGTCGTCATCATCATCATCTACAACAACACCAATAGCAACAACATTGAAACAGTAGCTGCACAAACATATTTGCCGCCACCACTATATCTTTTCTTTATTTTGGTCTGACTTCCGACGACAGACTTTGGCATTGGCTTTGGCCTCTGACTTGGGATCCCGCTTCTTTGGCAATGCGTGCGCACAAAACAAATAAATTTGTCTTATAGTAATTGCTGGCTGCTACTCCTGTTGCTGCTAAGAACTTTGCGTGGTGTGTCTGTCCTTGTGACCACTTGTAAGACTCGTAACACTTCCCATACTGCAAACATACATACACCTTTTTTAGCCCTCTTCATTTCCATCATGTTTCTGTTACTTTGTCACTCGCTTTTCTTTTTATTCCTTGTACTAATTTACACTCACTCTTCTTTAAACCATTTACTTTTACCTCTGTTCTCCGCATAGTCACCGATGTCGTCATCTTCATCTTCCTCTTCATTGAATTGCATCCGTGCGTGTATGCAAGCGTGCGTGCGTCCATTTACCATTTCTTGCCCTGACTGACTCTGTCCACTACTGTCTCATCGTTTTTATCAGTTCCTATGTCCATCCATCTGTCCCGACCTCATCGTTATCATCATTAACGCTAACGCGTTCGCTTTAAGTAGAATTTCATTAAGCAAAGGCGGCTGCGAATTAAAATTAACCGAAATAAAGCAAAAATAAAATAAAAAAAACGGCGCTTTTATTTTGTTCAATAAAAAGTCACCGAATGCAACGACATTCTTACCCTACAACAGTGTCTCTTAAACTTATGTAGTCCGTGAACTGCATCCCAAAAACCCTAGGCACTTTATGTCATATTTAACCAATAGTCATCACATTTTTCCTATTAGCATTACAATATTTGAAAAATATTATTAAACAAAATAATGAAACACCCAGAGTAATGATCTCATGGATCTCCGAACCGTGGAATCGGAATATGTCCTAAAATCAATGATTGTTTCATAATAATAATTTCTATTTTTTCAGATAGCGATCTACAACATATGTATAAAAATTTGGGATTATAACTTATATTGTCTAGTAAAGAAATTAATCTATGCAGAAATATAAACTGTCATTCTTTATAGAGTATCTGAAATATACTTAGAAATGGTAAAAGAAGGAAAGAGGCTACTAAAGGAAGAGTAAACAAAGGATGGGAGGATGGTTTGGATAGATGGATGAATGTGGACGTATGAAGGGATGGTTAGTTAGTTGGTTGGTTGGTTGGTTGGTTGGTCATATTCAATTGGATTGGTGTCCACCAACAGGAGTAGTAGTAAGTAGTGAGCGAGTAGTAAGAAGTATAGAAATACATACTCGTATTTGACTAAATATACTACAACAAGCTGACAATCGCTTAATGGCTCGCCTGAAAACATGAAAAAATACTCAAGTGTTATCGATTAATGTCCAAGTCTAGCAGCTACCGAACGATCGGCAAGGCCTTAGTAACCAACCTGACTGACTAAGCTGACAGACTGAATGACTAAGTGACTAAATGAATGAACGGACAGACTGTGTGTTGTTTTTTTTAATAAAACAAATACAACAAGCAGCGGCTTCGATCGTAACTCGGCAAAGTTCAAAAGATGCCGACAAATATGGGCAACACCAAAAACGATGGGCGCTAGTTGAATTCAGTTGAGTTGAGTTAAGTAAAGTTAAGTTGAGTTGAGTTCGGATCGGATCGGATCGGATCGTCCATACATAATGATAAATACATATATAAATAAGCCAAATTTATATTGTCATCAAGAAAACTAAGTGCCTGAGCTGCGTGTGTGTGCAAATGATGATGATGATTATGATGATGATGGTCATGATGTGGATATGGATGAGGATGATGAGTAAACACCTTTATCAGTGTTACTACACATTCATTCACTCAGTTAGCTACTCACTTTTAAGCTCGGCAGCAATGTTGCATGTTTCAACTATACGAGTATCTTCTACCTGTCCACCAAACGGATTGTCTGTCAATCTGTCCGTCCATCTATTTGTCTGACGCGCCTCTCGCAAATAGGCCAAAAGCGGCTGTCAGAATTTCTGTTGTTGTCATCGTCACTATCTTCACCATTATCATGCATGATGATGATCATGATGATGATGATGATGATTATTATGGTGATTATCATTATCTACTTCACTGGTGGCGGCCACCTTTGCTTTAGTATTATGGCTCAAAGAAAGTGATGGTTTGCTGATGGTGTGAGGATGGTGATGGTGTTGGTGTTGGTGCTAGTGTTGCATGCCACATGAAATACATTCAACGCCACCCGATCTCAATGTTGTGTGCAGCTTATCGCGCAATAATGACGGCAGTTTCAGTCAACGATGCGCTTCCGTCGTTCCAAAGACATCCAACAACATAAGTAGTAGCAATAACTTTGCCCGGTCTGATCTGGCCTGACTTCGTTGACTTTGTTGCTCACCAAGCGTGTCTTTAAGTCTTCATCATCATCATCAACATCACTACCGTCATCGTCATCATCATTATTATTATTATTATTATTATTATCATATTTAGTATTCAGTATTCAGTGCTGCAATGAAAGTGTTGAAATCATATGGCAAAGTATTTGTCATTGATCAGTTGACTAATAGTTTTGACAAAGCAAATGCCGAGCTCTGCTCAATACAATACATCTACAATACTACTTAAAACCACCATTATCATCATCATCATCATCATAATTATTATCATCATTATGATCATTTAAGCTTACATGCTTACATACTTAACTTTTATACTCAATCATTCATATGACTTCAGTCGTTTGTTCATTCATATACTCGTACTTATGTTTACAGTTGTTGCTCGTTAAACTTGACTAAAAATTGTACCTACACATGCATGTCTTTCAGTAAAGTATATTAATGTAAAAGTTTCTATTCTAGTATATCTAAATTTATTTAATATTTATAAACTTCTACTATCATGATGATGTTACCAGAGAGAATTTCTTCTTTTTCTTAATTCAATCTATCGATATATGATGATGCTAAATGATGTCGATGTTAATGTTAAATGGTGAATAAATATACATAAGCTTTAAATGATAAACAAATTGGGTCAATAATTATTGGTCATAAGTAATAGAAATATAATAGTAATAGTTTTTGAAGGATTTAAGATTTGAATGGAAGATGAAAGGAAGAAAACTGGATCAAAATTTATCATAACCATCATCACCATCATCACCATGACCACATTTCTATCTATGTATTTATCTATCATCAAGCCCATTTCCGATTTAGATACAATACTATTAGCATTCTCTAAAAGTAATGCAAATCAATAGATAAAGATAAAGATGATGATGATGATGGTGATGGTGATGATGATGCATGACAACTCGATTCTTCACACGCATCTATTGGTTGAATGTCAAATGTTTGCGCGCATTTTGTTGTTGACTCTTAACATCTTAGTTTTTTATTTCGTGCATATTAATTACTAAAAGGCCAAGGGATTTCATGAGATTCAAGTTATAGATTAAATTTCTTTGATGATTTGTGTCGGCTAGAAATGCTTTGATGTTATCTAGACTAGAACGGTATCCAATATATATATGGATAAAAAATTATACTCCAACTAAGTGAGTGAGATACAATTCATTGAACCATGACTAACAACTACTTATGGTATTTTGTCTTGAACTAAACTGTAACATGATTTTTATAGATACATATACAGATAGATATTGTACTATAATATTTGTTTTTGGAATCTATCTATCTATCTAAATAATAAATAAATAAATATTTATAAAACGAGTATATGAGATATGTAATATATCAGTATAATGAAATGGCATTAATGATGTTGACGATGATGATGATGATGATTTCAATGGTCGATGTGGTGGTGATGTTGATGTTGATGATGTTGATGATTTTTGTTTTCGTTTGATTTTGATCAGTTTGATTACTTGGCTCATTTGGTTGGTTACATGCTTGATCAGTCAAGCGCCTGCCAACAATAGCAAAAACAAATGTAAAATGACAAAAAAAAAAAAAGCAAACAAAATGCGAACAAGAATCGCAAATCGTTTTGAAAATCGATTTCAAATGCAAAATGCAACAGCACAACAAGCAAATCAAGCAGCGAATTGCAAATAAACAAATTGTTGAGTGCAAAATTTCATGTTGCATGAGACATTTTTTTTTTTTTTTTTTTTTTTTACCAATAGTAAACCGACCGAAAAGAGGCAACAAGAAAAGCCCATAGAGGCTGCCGCTGCCGACATAAATGTTTCCCTTACTTGGTAGCTTGGCTTCACTTGCAGCCATAAGTTTTTCTTTTCATTCATTTTCATTTATTTACCAGATTCTGTGGTTGCTCTGCTGGTTGCTTCTGTGGCTGCTGCAACTTCATGACCAATCGAGTGTAACTAGATGATTTGCATAGCCGCCGAACACAGCCACGAGAAGATTTAAGCAACTCCTCAGCTTGTAATTTCGCACAGGCGCATGCGCATGTTTCACTTAACTTTTAAGCTTAACTTCACTTTACTTGAATTCACTTCATTTTACTTTACTTTACTTGGCTATGCTTTGCTTTCCCAATTGCCAACAATGCCAATGATGCCGCCACTTTCATCAATGTGTGCTGTGCTGCTATCTCTTTGTAGCGATGTATCTTTGTGACGTTGTAACCATGTATCCATGTATCTAGTATGTATCCAAGTGTGTCTGTGTATCTCTCTGTGTGCATGCGCATGCGCGCCTCATGTCGTACAACATGCATCATTAGTTTTTCTTGCAACGTCGTTGTACATATGCAAAATACTTTGTCAGTTTGTTTGGTTTTATTATTCCCTTCTCATGTAGTCTGTATAAGTATATTGCTGTTGTTCTGGGGGTCTGGGGGTCTCTTGTTCTGGTCTCGTTCTGTCCTCGATGTTGGGTCGACGCCGCCCATTTTGTTAAGCAAATTTGCAATTGGTTGTTCCATGTTCTATGGTTTGGTAGAGTTCTTCATAGCTTTCCGTTCCTGCTGTCCCTGTCCCTGTCCCTCTGTCCATTTGTCCATCATTACATGCTAGTCAGTTGTTGGTTGGCACAGACTCTTGGCTGGTGTTCTCGATGGTCGATGGTTGACGCCAAAATGACGCCGCCGCTGCCGTTGCCACTAAACAAATGAGAAAGAAAAGAAACAAATCGTGATCACCTTCTTTTGTATCTTTTTTGCTGTTGCTCTTGCTTGCTTGCTGTTGGTTTTATGTTTTATGTTTAATGTTGCTGGTGTTAGTGTTGGTTTTTCTTTAATGCTTTTATTGTTTTTCCTTTGGTTTCATTCTATAGACACACACACACATACACATACACATACACTATGTTATATGTTTTGCTGTTGGTCTTTAACGTGATTCAAACTGATCTGCTACTGCCAATAATCATTATCAAACTGCAGTGACTGTTGCCTGCCTGGTTGCTTGGTTGCCTTTACCATGTTGGCCCATTCATTCATTCATGTCGTTTTGTTTATTTGTTCGATTGTTTGTTGGTCTATCAGTCAGTCGTCGATTGTCGATCGGTCAGACAGACAGTCAGTGGATAGCTTTCAATGTATGGATCCATTGGTTTATGTTGCTTCCTTTCCTTTCAATTCCATTCCATTCGATTCGATTCGATTCAATTCCATTCAACATTGCTGCTACTGTTGTATGGTGTATCTCAATCTCATGTTTCTTCATTAAAATGTAAATCGTTTTAATTAACATTTTTTCGTTGATGATTTTTCTCTTGCCTCCTCTACCCCCATCCATCCCCCCTTCGACAACACTTATCGTCTCTCTGTGTACCATATTCCTTGGTTTGGTTTCGCTTGATCGCTCGTTTTTCCAATTGGAATTCATTTGATTTTATTTAAAATGTTTCAATTTGTTTGCTCTTCTGATTATTTGTTTTATTTTAAATCAAGCCTAGCCAAGTCAAGCCAAGCCATGTCAAAACCAAACCAAACCAAACTAAAGAAAAGATACTCGTACAAGAACAAATAATAAAAATGCATATAAATAAAGGTTTATAATAAATAAAAATAAAATAAAATATTTAAATTATTCTGAAGCATTAGTATCAGTTTATAATATCAGAAGACTTTCTTTCCATATTCGATCACGAAATTGCATTTTTATACAATCATTTCTAAGCTTAAGGAGGAGATGACTCCTTCATCTGCAATCAAAAACTGAATGCTTATAAGGTCCTTGAAGGACTCAATGCCTATATTGTTTGAAGAATGAAAATTATACAGACGACTGAGCAAACCCTGAAAAATCTATAAAACTCGAGTGTGCGGATTTTTGTAACTATTTTTCTCCTAAACGGCTGAACGGATTTTGATGAAGTTTTTTTTGTTAAACTTAGATGGGTCTTAGCAATACTTGGACCCGGAAGATGGCGCTGTTGTCGAGATCTAGGCGGGTTTTTACTTATTTTTTTTTACATTGTTATTTATCAAGAGCAAGCTATTCTAAGCCGATTTAATAAATGAATGCTAATGAATAAATTTGCATATTTATTTTTTTCATTTCTTACATTTTCATATACTAGTTTTAGAAGTAAATCTTTTGAAAAACTCTTCAAGACCTATATTTGTTGCTATGCTTTGGTTGTTGTATTTTGCCTCTATGAGTATTGCGCTCTTCGTTATTTTCTGTCTGTATATGATGTTCACTGATAACGCGCTTTGGATGATTTGGGTGAAACTGAAAGGATCTACCAACACCTAGTCACTGCAGCGACGACAGCCCCCAAATTCCAGTTTCTACAAGATTCTGTTATTCATAAAGAATTGACAGATTTTCTCAGGTTTTCTTATGATTTCATATGCTGGTTACACTTGATAGTAACTGGTCAATAATCTCCATCGACTAATCATGCGCATATTATGTAGGTGTTTCATCATTCTGCAATGTCCTATTAAGAAACTGATTTGCATATTTTTGTCCTATCGAAGAAGGAAGTTCCCTAGACTGAAGTCTCAAGAATTTGTTATGAAAATTTGTTTGTTTGTCTGCAAATTTGAGTTCGATTTATTAAGGCGTTAAATTTCATGTTAATCAATTTTTGAAAACTATGTTTTTATTATATAATTCCGATATTTTTGTTGTAAGATCTTCTTGACATCTTCACTATTTGCTTTACCGAAATCCTTGCATTTTCCGAATAAGCGGATTGTTTTTTTCTGCGGAGTGTGTTTCATCTTTCCGCCACCCTTTGGCATCACGCAAAAATCTTTGGCCTTAGCTTCTGCTTTAGCAAAGTTAACAATCCCCGTATGACCACCTGTATTAGCACCACGTATTATTAAGCGTCCCATACCAGATTCTCCATGAGTGTATACCAGAAGTAACATGTATCTGAACACTCCCTCGTTGGGAATTTCAACAAGAGGTAATTCGTACAGGCGATCATGTAGACTACGGTATTCCTTTCGCGGAAAAACTTTCTTTGGGACTCCTTGCCATATGCCACACATTAAAGATGATAATTTTGCTTTTTGTATGAAATGAGTGAAGGAATTACCATGGCAAATTTTGAGGAGTAATTTCGGGTCAAGTGCCATTTTAAAGCCAAAATAATTTATTTCCAAAGAGATACAGAGAGAGAGAGAGAGAGAGTAAATTTTGATGTTTTTTTGTTGTTTTAAATTGCGTTTTGTGTATATTATCCAAAAAATAGTTTTGACATGTGACTTAATATGAAAATTTTTGACTTAAATATCATTTGTATCATAGAATAAGAACATTGGAAATTTTAGAAAGAATAATTAGTAGGTATATATTGTATGAGCAGGAGGAGGAGGTGGATAAGAATTGCTACCAACTTCACAGATAGAGATAGAGAGAGAGAGAGAGATGTATATACCGTAAATATCTTGGGCCTCATTTATACGGGTACCAGTGACCGGACCATCCGCAACATGCATGTATATAGAATAAAGAATACAACGATGGGTCTTAGGGTTTTGACTAATTCTGGTCCTTAGTGAATGACAAAATTAAGAGTAAGGCAAGGAAAGATATAGTACAATTGAGATTCAGGGATTTTTATTAATAGTCCAAACTTTGTAACTGAATAAAATTGTTTGTTATCTTCTTGGTTCTGGGGTATTGTGGTGACAATGGCAAATGTTCATTGACTTTTATCATTATGGGTGAATGGCAAAACTATGAATAAGAAGAAGAAGTATTAATACTACATATGCACATTCTATATATCTAATTCAAATTAATCGAATCAAATTGCTTATTATCTTCTTGGGTGGTGGTGGCAATGCCAATGCCATGATCTTTCACCCATTTATTGTAACATTTATTGTTCTTGGTGAAGAAGAACACCTCCTAAGAAGAACAAGAAGAATATGTGTTAAAAAGCGTTAAACATTTTATTAAGCCTCTCAGAATCAATCGAATCAAATTGTTTGTTATCTTCTTGGGTGGTGGTGGTGGTGGTGGTAGTAGTGGTGGTAATAGTGTTGGTGATGGCGATGGTGACATTTATATTATGTTATTCTAAAATTTTCAAAAATTCTACCCTAAAAGCAACACACATTCCACATAAGTAATATATACAACAGATACTTTTACACAAATTAAGAGAAGAAACTGAAAAACAAAATATTTTTAATTAACGTTGAGCAAAGGAGAAAATAGTTAAAACACACACAAAATTAAGAAACATCTTTGCTTCTTGTGTTCTGTTCGCTGTAGATACTATTGTATTTTATTTTACGTCGATTATATGCATAACTTATAGATTAAAATACATACAAACATACACACATGCATATATTGAATGCAGCAAAAGCAACCGATGTCCCTCTTTGTCTGACTGAGACTCAGACTGAGACTGAGATTTTAAGATGTTTAAGAAGATTTTTCAGTTAATTAAGACATGTTGGCCGCCACCATCGTTGACGTTGATTGTGTTCCATTTTTCCTTGGGAAGGGGGGGATGGTTTTTTATATTTTGTTTTTGTATTTTAATCAAAATTTAATAAAATATTATATTTGACTGTTTTATAGGTTTTTGTTTTGTATCTGATCTGTGGATTGTGCTCTTGTGTTGTTTAATTTCATTAAGCGCAGGTAGCTGCCTCATTTTGCATAAATTTCTTATCTCGAATTCAATCTTAAGTCTCACTCACTTGATTTTGATATATGTATGTATGTATACATCAGATCACTAGAACCACATAAATAATATTTAAAAATCTTTAAAATTAAATAAATAAAATTCATTTGTGTTTAGTTTTAAATTTAATAAGTTTTGTTTACTTTTTTGTTTCTACTGTTAAAAGCATTTATTTCATTTCATCGCCATCAATTGTTGCCTAATCTGCTCTTAGTTATAATGATAATATGAATAATAAAGATGATCATGATGATCATGATGATGCTGATGATGATGCTGATGATGATGATGATGACAGTGATAATGATGAATAATATTAATGATGATCAGAGTATGTATAATACTTAGGTAGTTGCTCCTTAAATGGATGTCGATTTATTATTAATTGGTATTTGTTAGCCGGCATCATCAGTTGTTGGTATGTCACAAGATCAATCTGATGGAATGTAATGAACTCTTTAGAACAAGTTCAGTTCTTATAAATACACAGTTATTCTCTTTACATGAAAAGACAGAAGAATATGTTATTGAAATAAAAATCCTAGTGATGATAAATGAGATAAAAAAAAACATGTGTTCAGATTACTTGGAATAAATATTGAAATTAAATTATCATTCAATCTGTGAATGATTGATTGATTGATTGGATTAGATAAGTGAAGATAGTACTACTAGTACATGCAACTTCATGTGTGTACAATGAGAGTATCTGATGGAAATCTTGATTGTAACGTGTTAATCATCATCACACAATCAAATCATCAAATGGAGACAGAGACAATTTCTTGCAGTTCTTTCTTACAGTTTCTTTGGTTGCACATTCCATAGAAAAAGTAATGTTACAAGTGCCGAACTGCTGATGAATGTGGTTTTACTATGTTCATAGTAGTTGGCTTGGATGCAATTGAACATCAACATCAACATCACCATCACCATCACCATCACCATCACCATCACCATCATCAGCAATCACAACAATTTGCCTCATTGCAACACGTAATGCACGCGAACAAAGTGAGGTTGCAACAACAATTGCAACCAACGGCATAAGAATTATACTTAGAATGTTTAACTTGAATCTCACTCACTCCTCCACACTGTAACTGCAACTCAAGCAACTTGAGGAACGTATGAATCTGTGATAGTTTGTTATTATTGCTGTTGTGTTGGACCATCATCATCATCATCGACTATGATAGTCAGTCACCGAAACAAAACACTTAATCACTTTATATAGTCGATAGAAGATGAAGATGAAGATGAAGATGATCATTGATCATGATGATTCGATTGATTCAATCGTCAACAGAAAAGCGAAACAAATTTAACCAAAGAAATGGGAGAGATGTTTTATGAGGGATGGGGTGGGGTGGGTTGGCGAATCATAAAGTCAACTTACACTGGTCAATACATCTCGTATCTCTCCTCCGTCTGTTTGGTCTTTGGGTCTGCGTTTAGTAAGTAACATAGTCTGTTGTACGTGCCTTTACTCTATTCAATGTTTTACCAAAAAAGGTGCGTCAATTTTATGTTGAAGCATATAATCGACTGAACAATCGATCGATTGATTGTTTGTTTGTTGGTTGAATCGTTGGATGGTTTGGGATCCATCCAATGATTATTGTGGATTCATCATTATCATTATCATTATTACCTTCACTTAACTTTTTCGTTCGAATTGTTCAACGGTTTTTAGTTTGCGTGTGTCAATTGGTGTCGTTGATCATCAGCAACACCACCATCGCCACCACCATCACCACTCCACCATCATCATCATCATTATCATCTTGATCATTATCACTGGTTGATTTTGGCTTGTTTCTTTTTCATTCGTGAACGAGCGAGCATTCATTGTTGGCATATTATCACATAATTTAACTGATTCTTTTGCCCTTTTTGTCATCGTTGTTGCATGTTGACAATTGTCTTTCTGCTCGTCTGTCTGTCTGTCTGTCTGTTTTTCTGTCTGTCACTCACTGTTCTGTTTTAAGGTCGTCATCATGATCACATCATCACGGATGGATGGTGGATGGATCTTCTTGTTGTTGATGGCTTGTTATACTTATTCTCTGTGTGTTGATTACTGTCGCCTTGTAAGTTGGCTTAACTTGACTTGACTTGACTTGGCGTTTAATTGAATGATCACACTTTTGACTTTTGGAAGGCTCAAAACACTTTGCACTCGGCCAAAAAGGCTTAACGGCTTTTCACTTGCTTCATTCCACTCCACTCCACTCCACTCCACTTCCACTTCAATTCAATTCATACAAATATCTGTAAATCTCCACTTACATATGTGTGTACATGTTGTATACTGCTATACATACATACTTATTTGTGTGTTGAAGATGTAGTCAAAGATATGTCAGATACATGGAGCATTATATTACGCTTTATTTGTTTGTTTGTTCCATCACTCGTCGTTTCTTTGATCATTTGTTTTTTGTATCTATCTTCATGTCTTCTCCTTCTTCCACATCATCTTTAATGTGTTGGATGACATAAAATTGTTGTTTAGTTGTTGAGATTTTTGCCAATTGTTAAAGATTTTCCTTCTTCAGCGTGAGAAGTTTACATTTTAATACTTATAAAGGAAAAGACAAAATCACAAAACAACAAATTAAATGTCAATTTTTAAGCTTTTCTCTCTTTCAATTGGTTTTTGATAAATAATTTCCACGTTAACTTAAAAGGTCTCAATTATCACAGAAATCACAGATTGAGTTTGTACTCACCAGAAAACAAAAAAAAAAAAAAAAGGGTATATTCGACTTTGCCGAAGATGTAATACTCTTCACGCAGCCCCTAGAAAACATTTTTTGTATGGGAGCTATACGATCCAATAATCGTAGGATCTTGAAATTTACATGGTCAAAATTTTAAGATGATAGCACAAAAACCAAAAAAGTTTTTCTAATAAGAACATTAATTTGAGAAGGTGTCTTATATGAGAGGTACCCCTGCTAATAGTCTCAGAGTCTTGAAATTTTGGTGGCTATTGTATAGGTATAGGTTAAACACTTGCAGTTTTCAAATTTCACCAAAAACAAACAAAAAAAAAAATCTAATAAGAACTAGAATTTGAGTTGTGGCTTGTATGGGAGGTACCCCTTCTGGTAGCCATATGATCATAAAATTTACACGGTTGGTGGATGTGAACCAGAAACTCATAATGTTCAAATTTCAGTTCGATCGAACTATAAATAAAAAAGTTTTTCTAATAAGAACACTTAGTTGACCTTTTGGTTTGTATGGGGGCTAACCCTCCCAGTGGTCCGCTTCACTTGTTCCGACTAATGTATTGTTCGATGTACAACATTTCAGCCCTCTAGCTCAAAAACTGAGGGACTAGTTCGCGTACAGACGGACACACGGAAAAACGGACAGACGGACATGGCCAAATCAACTCATCTCATCTCAGCTGATCACAAATATACGTATGTGTACTTTATGTGGACTGCGATGTCTCCTTTTGTGTGTCACAAACTTCATGACAAACTTATAATACTATTCACTACGTGAAGAGTTAACAAGAAATAGATTTTCCAAAAGTCTTAAGATTGTTTGTTTTTTTCCAAGAATTTCTTTCAAAGTTCCATTAAAAACTATAATTTTTCTGTGGTAATCTAGAATATAATGAAATTGAAAGAATTTTATGACTGCACCCACCACCCCCTCTATGTTCTACATGTTTCCTCAATCAATATTCAATGAATGTGTGTATGTACATGTATTTAATAGAAGGAAATTTGATTTGTTTTTTCCTTACATCCTCTTTTTAGTTCTAGAAATCTATTTGTACTTACATAACATACGATAAAATAGAAGTAGAAGCAATTACAATGCCATCATAAATTATAATAATAACACTTCATTAATGATAAAAGACACCCAGATGTTGTTGATGTTGCTGATGTTGCTGATGTTGTTGCTATTACTACTTCTAAAGTACATTGCATTATGTTTGATAGATTTTTAATCTATGACTACTTGCAATAATAACCAACACTTTAATGCATTCCAACCATATTGAATGATATGATTATGGCTTAAAGCAAAATCCATGTTTGCTCTTTTCACTTCCTGTAAAATATTCTTTGTTATCATGTACGGGAACAGGTATGTAAACATATTCAGTCGTTCGTTCTTGTACTCCTATGTCAATAAATCAATTCAATGAATATCTATAAAGTAAGTAAATAGTATACTTGTTATAATCTGTTTTGTATGGTATGTATATGATGAAGTTCTCTAATTTCAATAGACTCATATCTTCTGGAATATTATGAGGAAGCATGTGTGATTTCAATTTCAACATGCAACGACGACAACAATTTTCTACTATAAATGATGATGTTACATAGTACAATAATGATCATAATGATGATGATGATGATGATGATGATGATGATGACGATGATGATGATGATGATGATGAAAAATCAAATATGTTTTAAGTTATAAAAGAAAATCATGTTGTGCAAACACTGCATACACAATCAGTGGGGCAAACCCCCATAGTAGCTAGGAGTATCCAACAACATTGACTAACTTCACATACTGAGCTGAGCTCAATGAATGGCTGACTGACTGATCCAGTGAGTGACTGTCTGATTGGCGTCCGTGTAATCGCACTTCATGTCTAATTAGACTTGTTTATACCATTTTCAAAAACACAACAATAAAAGCAGAAACAAAAACGTTTTTTTTTTTTTTTTTTTTTTTTCTTTTTCTACTTTTATTGTCATCGTCGTTTGTCTGTTGTTGAAGTGAAAAGTGCCAACAAACAAGAAAAAAGTATATAATGAAAAAAAAAAAAAAGTACAGAGAGAATCAACAACTGCGACAATTGTTCAACAACAACAACAACGATAACTGATGGCGATGACAACAAGAGTTTGCTGTTGATCGCTTCTACTTATTGCAATATTATTGTATGGCTTTTCTGTCTGTCTGTCTGTCTGTCGTCAATTCCCACTTATCCACTCAGTCAGTCACTCATTGTCTCACTCACTTATTGTCTATATGTCTGCCTGATGGTCAGTCTGACGGACGGTCTGTTTGTCTCTCTATCTGTTGTTTTATTAATGCAATTTTTATGGTTATCTTCATGGTTATTTTCATTTAAATCGCAATTCAAATTCGATTGAATGAATGAATGACATTTTAAATGACAATTTTTCGCCTTTTACAATTCATTTGCTTTAGCTTAGCTTGAGTTGAGTTGAGCTGAGCTTCGCTTTTGTATTGCTATTTTGACTATTTGTCATTATTATTGCTGTTGTTGTTTTGTTTTGTTATTGTTATTGTTATTATTGTTGCCTCATTACAAAATTCGCAAATTCGCAAAGAAAAAATGGTAACTTGTTTTTCTTTAACAAAAAATCATATTAAATTTGATTTCATACAACCTAATTTTCCAGACAAATGTATCAAGCTATCAATCTATATACATACGTAAAATGTATGTAATGATAAGTCCTCGATTACTGTAATAAATAGAACTAGTGAAACAATCTCGAAATCTTCTGCTCCTTAAATTTGATTGGAGTTATTTCTAGTATGAGAAAAATCAAAAATAGGGAGGATTTGATAGTAGATATAAATTGATTTGATCTTTAAGTTTTGGATGCAAGTATAAATAAATATCATTCGAATATTCTTTATCTAAATGTCCTTTTTCTTCTCTTGTTTGGACAATTGAAAATGCCATTGAATTATGGAAAAGACTGTGGTCATTATTTGAATAATAATAATTTGTGTGTGCGCTAATTATTAATTTATTCTTTATTGAAACTTGTATTATGAATACTATTACTGCTACTGCTAATGCTATTGCTATTACTATTGTTATTTACTATATATGTAAGTATGTATGTTAATATTTTCCATAAACGATATGGTAAATGAATTCATATGTCAATAAATTTAAACAAAATTGGTAAAAATAATTTAACAAAATGAAAAACAATCACAATCAAAAGTAATAATAATAATAATAATAATAATAATCATTTTAACAACAATTTATTGAAAGCTTATTGAGTAAATGAATAATGATTTTTGATTAAGGCAATGCTAATATTAATCATGATAATAACAATGATGACTATGGCAAGTGGATCCAAATTGAAATTGAACTTTTTAACTGAGAATAAAATGTTGGTTTCATTTTTATAATCATTACAATTTTCCAATAATTTCCATCATCACAAGTTAGCAACCAACTTACTTACTAGTGAATTGAATTGAATATAGCCAGATCAGACTTTACATTATCAGAAGACTTCCTCAGACCACATCAGAAACCACTTTGATCTCTAGTTATACTTTGATTAAGAATTCATACAACAAGTGTGAAATATATTATCACTTAACTACATATTTCCTTGTAACTTAAAACGCCATCGATCGATCGATTATTTGAATTTAATGTGAAGAAAAGTCAAGAATTCCATGGAGAAAAAGCTTATGTGCAACAATAAATCGGAAATACCTATGAGGCTGAGCAAGAAAAGCGATAAAGATAGGTGGGGGGACTAAGAAGTGGATCTGGAGCACCATCGAGTGCCGCGACACATTAATTTCTATTACGATTACTTATTAAGACGGCAACACAGGTTCTCAATGATGACAATGGCGGCGAAGTCGGCGGTGACGAAAATGATGACTTGCCCAGCAGATCATGCTAAAACTTCTCATGAGAAAATGATTATGAGGTATGCAGAGGGGGGCAACAAAGGAAGACTTTCGCACCACACGTAAACCCATAATCCCATAATTAGTGTTTCAGTTTATAGTATAATACTACTACTACTACTTCTACTACTACTAATACTACTATACTACGACAGAGAGAGAGAGAGAGAGAGAGATAGATAGAAAGAGAAATGAAGAGGGACTCTGAAGAAGCGCTCGCTTAGTAAGTCTGAAGTAAAAAGTCTGGGATAAGCCAAACAGAGTAGACCTGTTGTGAGGTGATTAAAAAAATGAAAAATTATGTGCCTTAAGACCGCACACAGTTCTCATCGTCATCGTGTCATCTTCAAAGCAAAACCAATCGAATTTTACACAAAATCATCAAAAAAAAAATTAAACCAGAAATATAAATAAAAAAACTAAAGACTAAGCAATGTGAGTTCCTTAAAACTTGACTGGCAAGAATCCCAAGACTACAACCACAACCAA
>JBANCV010001104.1:0-19197 GCA_037040105.1 Amiota albilabris | reverse complement strand
TTGTATTGTATATTTTGCATATTAATTGTAGTCATTTAATGACAGTAATTTGTCATAATAAATTAAATAAAATAAAATAAAAAAAAAAAAAAATAAAAATAAGCTGTGTAAAATCTGCATTGAACATTTAAGACAATGAGAGAAATGTACAGATAAATCTCTGAAGTTTGGAGTACCTACGATTTAGCGCGAACAAAACGTTCATCATGTCACCTGTTATTTCTGTATGGCAAATATAGTGCGCATTAATAAAAACAATGGCCACAAATGAAAATGTCACGATATTCCCTCAGCTAACAGACTGATTCCTCATTCAGAAGACATTCCAATACAAATTTTTCACCAACCACCAGGAGGAAGAAATTGTAGATTCTATTGGTAATCAATCTCAACCAAGACTATGACTATGGATAGACAGAAGCATCAACTTCTAAAACATTTTCACAAAACGTACTTCATGATCTCATCAGAGACTTGGATCTTTCAAAAGATCATGTTGAGTTGCTGCCATCAACATTAAAAAAAAAATTAAATTTTTGCTATACTTGTTTTATTTGCTTCTGGGGCAGTGGAATCAAGCCACTGGATACATAAAAATTTGGCCAGTTAGAGATGCTTTGATCATTGATGAAAAAAAGTGATAAACGAGCCTTTAGTTTACCGAGAGAAAAATCATTCTTTCACCCTTGCATATAAAATTAAGGCTAATGTAGCAGTGTTTTTAAAGCTCTGAACAAAAATGGTCAATGTTTTCATTTTATTTCTCAAAGAAAATTTAAAGCTGGCATTTTTGATGGACCCCATACATTAACTTTGAGGCTTGTACGAACCAAGTGGAAATACTTATAGCAGTTGTGCAAAAGTTCCTCGGAAAACACAAGGCTGAGAATTATATAGATTTACCTGAAAATATTCTACTTAATTTTGAAAATTTAGGCTAATATGATCACAAAATTGTGTCATATATACCACTTTCCACACAATCTTGAAGAACAAGGAGAACGCAACCATTCAAAACATGACTCAATGCAAATGGGGCCTTCATATGATGGCAGACTATTGCTGGGGAATCATGCGAGATTGCCCAACACAACTTCACTATATAAGATCACTTAAAAGACAATTAGAACTAGTTTCATGTTGTTTCTGATCTAGTTAATGTTCATTTACTATTATCGTCTCTTTCCCATTTTATCTTTAAAGTACCGCACATTAAGTTGTTTTTAGAAAAAAAAAAAATTTGAGTAAATCGATTACCGTTATTTCTTACACGAAATAGGTGTGTGTTTTTTTTTTTTAAATAAAATATTATAAATATTTATCACACGTAGTGAATAGTATTATAAGTTTGTCATGAACTTTGTAATGCAAAGAAGAAGACATCGTAGATCACATAAGGTATATATATTCTTCTGTCCATCTGTCCGTCTGTGTGTATGTAAACTAATTCCTCAGTTTTTTAAGTAGGGAGCTGAAATTTTGCACGAAGCTTTCTTTTCACCAAACGACTGCTCATTTGTTGGAATTAGCTGAATCGGGTCATTAGAAGGTGTACTTCCTATAAAAATCCAGATTCAAATTTATAAAGATATTATAGGTGTCTAAATGTACATAAATTTCAACATCCTAGGATTACTATTACTATTCCTAGTCAGTCTCTTTTTTTATAGCCATCTCACGTCCCGATGTTCCTAGCCAATTATAACTAGTCAGTCGCGTCAATAGGCAGGCAGTAAAAGTAACAAGATTGATTAGTGAGGGGTTTGAAATCAATGAGAGAAAAGGCGTTACGCCAATGATAGAATCAAGCATGTATTGGGTTGCCAACTAAATTTCCAATTTTCATTCCTTAATTTAATGGCTTTCGATCTAAGGATCTCTCATCTTACCAACCAAAATTAATGTGTGCAATCTTTTATCTAAAAATCCAACAGTTTTCATAATGTTTTCTTTACTTTCTTTTGTTGCCAATAATGTTCAACTTTATTGTATACTTCATTCCTCTCTTGATTGACTAAGACATAATGATGAGTACATTACATTCATAATTCATTTCAAATGTTCAGTGCATATCTGCATAATTATGCTGATAATGTTGTCCAAATGAAATTCCAAGAAAATTTCCACATTTCAAACTAAATGACTCACTCTGCCGCCGTTTCCAATTGTGTTCTAAAACAACTGTATAAGTTATTTCAAATGCTTTTCTGAAAACTGTTTTTATTCCTACTAACACTACCACCTCCCCCCCCCCCCCCTCCCCCTACCCCTTGCTCACACCCTCTCTTTTGTATTCTCTCCATGCTTCACCATTTTTTGTAGTTATGTGCTACTATTTTCAAAGTCCATCATACTAGGTATATCACATACTCTTACAAACACATACATGGTTTGTTTTTCTTCTTATTTTTATTCTTTTGAAATAGATTGTTCGATTGTTATTGTGATCTTATATTTTTAACCATATATTTTCTATTTAAATATAAAAAAAACCCACACCCATATACAAACGAAACACAAACCACATTTCTTTTTTTTTTTTTTTTAATTTTTTTCTTTATTTTTGATAACCTTAATTGTAAAATTCTTGCAAACAAATAAACAAATGTATATAAAAAAATGTGTGGAATCGTGGAATGTTCACGAAATTGGTGATCATGATTATGATGGTGAAATTGACATTGAATTGAAAGAAGTCTATGAAGCACTTGTGACCGAAAATATTAACAATAAAAGTACCAAGAACAGCAAAACTTATCTTATTCTTAATTCAACTACAGTTAATATTCCAATGAATGATAAAGATGATGATGATGATGATGATGATGATGTCAACTACAAGATACATTTAACGAATCGATAAACGATAAATCAATTGGAGCCTATTGTTACTGGAAACAAATTAAAGTTAATACCATAGCATCGGACTTTACACATTTGTGTGCAGCAAGCAGATTCATACCATGTAAATTTCAAGATCCTAGGAATACTGGATCGTATTGATCACATATAAAGAACATTTTCTAGGGGGTGCGTGAAGAGTATTACATCTTCGGCATAGTCGAAGATACCCTTCTCTTTGGTATTATTAAACTAAATTATTATGAATTTGTTGATATTTCTTTGTATGAATTTAATGTTTAAGATGTTCAATAACATAAACCACATTAGTTGTAGTTTAATAATGAACTCAGCTCACCACTAAAATGGATTCATGGATCAAAAATGTTGTTGGTACATAGCTCTGCTAAAATGGAGAGACATTGGCAAATGAAATGAAATTTTCTCAAATTATTGTTGTCCCAGCCTGATTAAATTAATCGAGGAGTTTTTGCTTTTCTAATATTTACAAACATACATTAATTTCGACAAACAGTCATTTTGTATATGTTGTTCGTTAGTGAAACAACATTAAAAAATTTATTCAGCATAAAAAAAATAAGAAGTATATATATTGTATTCTTCAGAGTTGAAATAACGGCATTGCCATGAAGGTGTCCGAGTTTTTCTTGTTTTTAATCGATTTGGCCTGGAAAAGTCGTGTCACTTTGCCTTTAATTGTTTCGACCGCTATTATATTTTTGGACATACGTCCAGAACTACATATTCAAATACATACTGATGAATACGACGATGATTCTGACTCGGACTCTGGAAGTTACTCGGAAGATTGGCTATATGATGAATCTGAGGAGGAGGAAGAAGAGGATTACTACGATTTCAGGGAGTATGGATTCAGTGATGTGGATGACTAACGTCACTTAAGAATATCAAAATCTAAGGCAACCGTAATCATGTCTGCACGAATTTTCTATTATCTATATCAATGCAATGATTTGATGTAGACAGTACAAAATTTCGGCACTCATTGTTACACTACCGTGTAATATTGAAATTTATGTTATGTATAAATAGTTTATTTATCAATATCCAATTCATTATAAATGTCTGAAATTTCCCAGTTGTGAGCATATTTTGTAAAGAATTTTTAAATTGCAATAAATGGCAATAACACAAATGGAATCTGCTCTACCTAGTATTAAAAAAAAATAATATACTGTGTTTTTAATAAGGAAATTAAATCTTCTGGACTTTTAGGTTTAAGCCTTCGTATCCACTGGTTTGGGTCAGCGAGGGCGGAGCATACATTATTTTTCAAGTTGCTCAGGATCGATGAGCTGCTCCTCAAAATCAAATACATCTTTTCATCTAAACAATACACCCCATTAGAAAGCTATATATGGTATATGAACGTACCTTCTTCGTCAAAGTGAGCAATACGAAGTCATCGATAAAACGTGTTACAGCCGGCATGGCACAAGGCAGCGTACTACCATCCTTTCCCTACTCGATATATACGGCAGGCATCCCACCATCGCTACATATGCGGACAACACAACCCTTCTAGTAAACTTTTACTTGGCCCAAGTAGCTTCAAAGTCATTACAGGATTACTTGCGTAGATTCAAGTGTTGGAACATTGGAATATATGCAAAAAAAAATCGGTGCAGGTGGACCAAGTCCACTATCTCGGGCTGATCCTGGACAAGCAACTAACAAGGTGAACCCACATCAAAAACACCACCGCATGCTGCTATGCTTGACTGGTTGCATCGGACATCTAATAAATTATCTCTCAATAACCAAAAGACAATCTACAGACAAGGAGTTAAACGCAAATATTAACGTTTGTTTTGCAGTACCACCAACTCACGAAAATACGAATGCGTTAAAAAACTAAAGTTGGCAGCTTCATAAATTTCATTTATGATAGCTGACGATTAAACGAGCATTTTCGCCGATAAGGCTGGTGCTTACTGACTACCGAAATCGATTAAACCAGTATGTCCTTGAAGGTATATTCCTGGTCAAAATCACTCTTTGTCTCTTTTTCAAGATGATGAAGAATAGAAATATTATATTATTTTTAATTATTGTACTATTTTCTTATGGTATATACATAAATGGTGACTGGCTGGTTAGCTCGGAGGTTATTGCGCCGAGCTAACATATTGGAGTTGCGGGTTCAAACCTGGTTCTGTAGTTTTCTAACAATTTCCCTATCCTTCTTACACTTAACTTAATTGTCAACCAATTTATAAGAATATGCGAAGAGAAGCAAACTGCAAAAGAGGAGAAGCAAACCCCGCATCGGGTGGGAGCCCAAAGCACCGAAAAAAAAATTGGAAATTGTTTCATCGAGCAAAAATTACATTTTCAAATTTAAGTAATTCGTTTCACAATTACTGTATGCGGAGAAGGATAAAATTGTACCTGCCAAGGAATCGTATAAATTGATTTTCTAAAAAATGTCACAATCAGCTTTCCCGAATGTAATGATAGCATTAGAAATGTATAGAAAGTCTAATGATATCAAACACCACTGGTGAATGTAACTTTTCGAAATTAAAACTACTAAAAAACAATCTTCGTTTATCAATGCCGACCTTTTCAATTCATTGTTAATAATGGCGATTGAAAAAGATATAAAGGAAAAGATGTCTTAAACGATTTTGTATCTAAAAAAGATATTACTTAAACATATTGTACTTTAAAAACTATTTTCGTTTTAAAAACACCAACCACCCGAAATTGTATGTTTTATTGTTTACGAGGATTGCACACCTTCGTAATGTAACAAACAAAAACCAGAAAGAAGGGTATCTTCAACTATGCCGAAGATGTCATACTCTTCACGCAGCCTCTAGAAAATCTTTTGAGTATGGGATTTGTATGGGAAGTAGGAGCCCTGATAGTCGGAGGGTATTGAAATTTTAGATGCTTATGTAAAAAGGTCAAACACTTTCAGTTTTCAAACTTCAATTCGAGTGCACAAAAAATGAGGCACTAGTTTGCATGCATACAGGCAGCCAGACAGACGGACATGGATAGATCAACTCGTCTTGTTGCGCTGATCAAGAATATATATACTTTGTTGGTCCTACAATGTCTCCTTCTTTGCATGTAAGCGCTATTGACCGAAAGCAGCAGCAAAGCACAATCAAAATTTATAAAAAGACGACGGCTGCTGCTACTTCAATTTTGTTCAGTAGCATAAACAGAAACAATGGTTCATATTGAAATTGTAAAAATTACAAATTTTACAACTTTTGCTACTACGACTGAAGCAATTTAAATAATGCCTATGACTTCAGGAAATTATACTATATCAATTTTTGCTGATAACACTGCAATTTACAGCTCGGGTGCAACATTTAATAAAATTGCAACAGCACTGTAAGAATCATTGAATTCTCAAACGCTGGAAAATTAAAATGAATTTCAAACAGACACCAAATGCAATTTTCTTCTCTCGGAACCGTACAGTATTCACCTACTTCTTAGAACTAAGATATTAGATACCTGGGAATTCATCTGGATGAAAATCATTCTTTCAACGTGCATACTGTTAAAAACCCTAGATAAAATAATTAGAACTATCCGTAACTATATCCACTCAAGAATAATCTATTGATATACTTGTACAAAACAAATTTAAAAACTATTGTACTTATATGGATGTGAAGTTTGAGGTCTGCACAAAAACAAATTACAAATTGTGCCGAATATTATATGTATATACAATATTAAAAATGATGCACTTCGAAGTGGAATCATCGATAACACGTGGACCGAGAAATATAAAAATTCCTTGTACTTTTTCAACACACCACGTATAAGTAAACTCATTTAATACTCGTATTAGCTTAAGTGAATATATGATAATAAAGCAAGATTAATTGATTGATATTGGCATAAAATATAAACAAAAATATGATTTCACATTCTCTGTTTGGTATGCATTTATTTTGTTTGTAATAAAAAGTAAGTACTGTAATTTTAGCACTAAAAAAAATTTAACCGGAATATGATTTTTTATGACAACGACGACGAAATTATTTAACAAACAAAATAAATACAATTATACACTTGCATATCTATTACACATCCTTAGTCCATTCATTCATCCATCTATCTTCTATATAGTATCTTGATAAAAAAAAAAACACAGTAAAAATGTTACAAGGACTTAACAATTTTTACCATGCAAAGCATTTGTCTTCAAAACTGGTTCGGATTTCTTCTTAGCGCCAACAAGCAATTGCTTTAAAGCAATAATAGCCTTGGCTGGATTCAAATTCTTAGGACAAGTATTGACACAATTAAGTATAGTATGACAGCGATATAGTTTATATGCATCCGTTAGATCACAGAGACGTTCCTGCGTAGCTTCATCACGGGAATCGATAACCCAACGGAAGGCTTGCATTAGTACAGCCGGGCCAAGGTATCTATCACTATTCCACCAATATGATGGACATGCTGTCTGACAGCAGGCGCACAATATGCACTCATATAGGCCATCAAGTTTATCACGGTCCTCAATAGCTTGCAAATATTGTGCTTTGCCCATTTCGTTTTTGAGATTTTTGCGTATTAGCCAAGGACGAATTAGACGATATTGTTCATAGAATTGACTTAGATCGGGTACCAGATCCCGGACGACATACAAGTGTGGCAACGGATAGATTTTGCAAGTTGAGCTTACATTTGTATCTATGGCTTGGATGCAAGCAAGCGTATTTGTACCGTTGATATTCATGGCGCACGAACCGCAGATACCCTCACGGCAGGAACGTCGAAAAACAAGAGTTTGATCTACTTCATTCTTGATTTTGATCAGAGCATCTAGTACCATGGCTCCAGTTTCATTCAAATCCAGTTTATAGGATTGCATTTTAGGCTTCTCACCTGGTTTCCAACGATAAATTTCAAAAGTCTTCATACGTGCGGGCTTTTTTGGTGCCTTTTTTTCCTTGCTTTCCTTCTTTTTCGGTTTATCTTTCTTACACTTATCATCTGCCGCCTTCTCCGGTGGCTTCTTGTCCTTAGCACATTTCACTGGCGGTGCAACCTTATCTTTCGAATCATCTGTCAATATAAATGGATCTTCAGTGTCCTCTAATTCCCGATCCGGTAAGATAGATGGGGATGGTGTAAAAGATTCTAGAAATACCAGTGGCGGTGGACTTGGTGGTGATGGTAATGGCTTCGGTACTGGCATTGGTTGGGGTATTGGTTTTGGCGACGACGGCGGCGGCGGTGTTGCAGGTGATGATGACGGACCCGATTCTGGTTCCGATTCTGGCCACTTTATTGATATATTTTCTTTACGCTTCTTTACAATTGGCGAATATATTGGGCTCTCAATTGACAATGTAGCCAAACTGCGTGTATATTTATATCCCAAGCAATTATAGTTGTTCTTATTAGCGGTGGTGAAGCCATAAACTGGTATCTGATTTATTTTATTCGTTAAATGTCCATTAAAATTATTGGATGGGCATGTAATGGTATGCAAGATCCTAACAAATGATAAACGATTAAGCTTTGATAATCTAAACATCTTCAAAAAATCATGTCACAACAAGACCAGAAATGTTAAAACTGAAAAAATACAAAATGAAGTAAAATTTATGAGTATTTGATGTCTATTTTTGTTTATCTCTTATTAATATTGTATTTGCCACACACGTCGAAAAGTTGTTTGATTTTCGAAAAAACAAAATTTTCTTTCATAAGGAAGAAATATTTTCAAAAAACCAAATGAATGAAGAAGACACACTCTTCTTTTTTGCTACAGAAAAATTCTACAGGAAATTCGTATTTAGCAGCATGGTATTAATCGCTATCCTATTTGTGCCTATAAAGTCAGTCATGTCATTTGTTGGCAATGAAATTATATATGTACCCTACACTACATAAGTTGTGTATGATGACTTACGTTACTGTAATAGAACTTTAAAATTGTATATTTTCTAATTCAGTTAAATCTCCCGTGGTTACAATCGTTCGACCATGGGTAACGTCCGCCCAACGAAATGTATTTTAATTTAAAAATATAAATTGTGACCAAGAAATTTTTCAGATTAGAGATTTTATTGTAAATACTATTATATTACCAAGAAAAACCAATTGAATTGAATTTGAAACAAGTTTCGATCACAACAACTACAACTCGAGGACAATTCAGATAGCATTTCCAATTGTAGGTCATTCTCCTTTGTGAAACTAAATCTATAATCTTTATAAATCGAATTGTAGCGCATTCCTGTATTTATACAAAAATAACTAGAATTGCTCCGTAGAATCTAGGAAAAAATTAGCGATGCTCTAAAGACAACGAAGAGCTTAAATATACATAGTATATTTAGCAACAGCAAGCAGGGCAGGATGGAATGGGGAAGGGCAGGTTCAGTTTGCCTGCTGTATAGACAGCACCAACCAGTCAACTGTAACATACGTGTGTGTACTCAATCGTATGAATTGTATATGACGAAATAAGAATACAACAAATGATTAGGTTGAAGTGGCAAGAAGTCGACAAGTTGCAGCTGCAATATCACAAATGAAAAACAATTCAAGAAGGCAAGTCAACACGCACGCACGCACGAATGGAAGCACGAAACGACGGACGCATGGACGGACAAACTCATGTTGTACGCATATAAATGCAGAGACCATAAAGCAATAGCAGACAACTGACAGACAGAACGAAGAATGAAGAAGCAAAGAATAAAGAGCAGACAGATGAACGAACGGAACATGAATAAAACTCACTAGACGTAAAGGAAACAGACATGTTGTTGTTGATGGCTTGTTTTGGCTACCATATAATGCAGACGTCTTACATACATTCGTACGAGTATACATACAGTGCAACTGATCTACCCGGATATATAGATACAATATACAACAGTATAAGTAGTACCTACACAATACGAACGAATGTTGGGATTATGTGTGTGTGTGTGTGTGTGTGTGTGTGTGTGTGTGTGTGTGTGTGTGTGTGAATGTACAAAAACAAAAGCGATTTCGTTTTGTTAAATTTATTGACAATTCAAATTAAGAAAAACATGACGACAACGACACCATACCACAGTCCATCCCATGCCATCGAACGTAACGCACTGCCCTCCGTGCCCGGCACTGTATCGCATCTGATCGTACAATGTACATATCTAGATACATACATGTATGTAGGCTACAATGATGATGACAATGATGCCTGCGCTTGTGCTTATACTTGTGTCACCTTATATGCAAATGATCTGGCATGGATTAGCAAAGCGTAGAGACTGGCAAGCCAGTTGGACAAGCAGTCAGACAGGCAGGCAGGCAGGCAGGCATCTGTTAAAGTCTGTTTGAGTATCTATCAACGCATAACGAGCACCGTCGAGGATCGAGGTCTAAGAGTCTGATGATGCTTATGCTGACGGGAACGCTGACATGTGACGAACCGCGTGCAGCAGCGCAAACAAAATGAAATTCTTACAAATTAACAAACAACTTTATATGTACGAGTATCTATCTACATCGGCATGTATTAATCTCCATGTATGAAGTCGATACAAAAACATGGGGCAATGAGATGTATGCCAGGAATGGCATTGGAACAAAAAGAAATATTTTACCCGTGATGATCCTAAATTAAAAGCGATTAAATGCAAATGCCGAACTAAAAACGTCAGACAATTTTCCATGAAATCGCATCCATTGATCTGTGAATCTGTAAATGATCGAACCAAGAAAATATGTTGCCAATGCCATTACTTCCTTTCCTCCATTCAATTATTCCTTCAGTATTAAGAAAAAATGTATCTATGTGTATGTACGGTATTAGATAAAAAATCCATGTGACCGAAAATTCTACTCTATTTTATTGCAATTTTTATCTATTTTCACCGTATTTTGTGTGACAAATTCAAATAAATAAGTGCACTTACCGCAATCCTTTCTTGTTGGCCCCGAAATGAAAATTTGTAACACTTATTTCTTTCAATTAAAAAATTTAAAATTTCTTTTACTTAAAGGAGCTCAAATAATTTTATCTTTAATATTAAAAATTTTATTTGATAAACAAAATGTGACTTAATCAAAGCCAACTTGACTTTATTATAAAAAATTTTATACGAGCAACAATATATTTTTAAGAAATCATTTACATAGGTTGCTTCGTTTTAAGTGAATTTTCAATTCAGACTACTCTCTATTTTCGGCAAGTATGCCAGTCTATTTCTCTGTTAAGATATCCATCGATCCAAAACAAAATGTTGTTGGGTATTTACACCGACTACTTTGGCATCTATATCAGCTCCCATTATGAGTACGAAGCTGTAGACGGGATCCCAAAATCGGTGGAACGAGAGAACAAACATCACCTTATCAGCCAATGTGTGATTTGCTCTGAGGAGGAATATTCCACCAGCTATACATCTCTGTGGGGGACATCATCGCAAAATCAAGGAATGTAATATACCTACATAGGTCTCATCCTTGATAAAAGACTTACTTTCGGGCAGCTTATCACATCTGTGGAACTTAGCAACTGAAACAAAAAAAAATTGGTTTCACTGGCTGCTCAACGGGAGAAGCTTATTCTCTTTTAGCAATAAGCGTACGATCTACGTCCAAATCATTGCCCCTATATGCAGGAACACAACGCTGGCGGTAATTGAGAACCAGATCGCCACCCACAATAGCCGAATCAACGACCGTTTGTTGGCACCTAATAATCACTTGATCAGACCACTGGCCGATGCAACTGCAATCTGAATGCTCAAAAATGCTACACTTTAGCTCTCTACTGTAATGGAGCAGACAACGCATGAGCCCTCCAGGCAGCTGTCCAGCTTCCATAGGCCTTAAGCCAGTACGTTAACATTTTTTATATTTATCCTTTGTTTAATACTCCAATATTATTAACAATGGTCTAAAACTGAAATCAAAACAGATTCACTATTATAATCTGATGACATCCATTTATGATGGAAATCATTGGAATTGGCGAAAGTATTGTTTTTAGTTATTAAGTATATGAAAAAGATATTTGCGAAAGGAATGTCTCATTTAGGCTCATTATGCTCCATAAACTTGACCATACAACAATTTCAACTGATCGAAAATATTTACAATTATGTATTCTATTATATACATACATACAATGGACAATGATTTTACGCTTACTCCAGCTGATTTTTTGGAATGAAAGAACACAAATATATGTGTTTAACTTACATCAAAGTTTTATTTATTTTAAATAAAATATATATATAAAACAAAATTTGATGCCAATTTACCAAGTGTGGTCTAAATTTGTCTGTTTAAAATCGAAACATTATTATACATGTTTATGAATGATGACCAAAGAGAGATGCCCTAATACTCTCCAAGTATTGGCTGGAGTCCAGAAAATGGACCACAGTGAGATCGACCCCGCAGGACATCTGATCTGCTGAGAAGGTGTTGATGGATATCTCGTGTATAGCCAATCCGTAGGTGAATGAATGTCCCGCATATCCAACCGCCCCTTTAAGTTGATGGGTAGGCTGATTTTTTGACCACTTCAGGTTGATAACAAAATATTGCTGCTTAAACTGTGCCCATATTATTATATTGTATTGTATAATTTTCGTATAATTCGCTTCTACAATATTCTTATGAATGAATTATTTATACAATAAAAATTTCAAAAAAACCTAATTTTATATGATTATCATGATACGAGTACGAAGAGTATCATCGGAAATGGAAAATTCCAATAATAAAATTTTATTTGTTCTTATTTCTTAAATCACAGTCTAAGGAATTCGTTTTCAAATAACTAAAAATGAAGAAAATATATGAAATTTAATCACATACACAATAAATAACATAAAACCTCAATCGCTACCTCATAGTCCCATACCCCATAAATAAAATGTAAACTTTAAACATCATTGACACATAACAAGACAATTAAATGGCAATGAGGCAATGCAGGAAAATGAGAGCGTGCGGCATGAGTGTGGCACGCGTTGCAAAGCGATCGTCTAGAGATGACAACAAAAATGACAAAGATGATGACGAGATCGAGACCGAGACCAAGACCAAGATGAAGACTGGGTCCTAAGTATTATATTTTACACCTGTCGATGAACCATCAGCAAGAATGTTGTTATTTCCATGTTAGAAATACACGCAGACAACGAAGTGGAATTAGAAAAATAACAACATCAACTTTGATTGTTCTATAATTATAGCTGTGAAAACGTCACAGATACTTGTACATACAGGCCACATATACATACATACATGCATACATACAATAAGTGTAACTAAATGCATTTATAGATATAAAGAAATAATATCATATGTACATGCTACATTGGATTTGATGCATCCTTCAGCTGCTCTAAGTTGTTCATAAAAAACACACGCAAAAAACAATTGAAACAAAGCGATGATAATGATGCAATGATGATAATGAAGCTATATGAAATGAAGATAAAAATGAAGATGATAATGATATTTTTAGAAATACACAGTAGAACAAATTTGTATAGGCACTCTATCCAAAACTTTATCAAGAATCTATTGCTTGACCAACTTCTAAAGCGTCTGCAAGCTGTTATTACGTTTGACATGAATCCTCATCCAATCGTTTTGAATCGTTGGATCCAGTTTCTGAAACAGCATGTTCGCTGTTAGCTTCCACAAGCATTGCATGAGCTTTCGCAGTAGTTTTCCTCCAATGAAATCCGAAAAGTAAAACTTTCCGCGAAAGCTCTTTTTTTGGCACAAAAGCTGACATTTTCAAGGCAATGGAATGACTTATACTGTGTTTAACAGCCGACGTAGAGATGCACACATGTGCAGTCTACTTCAAGCACCTATGTAATTAATTTATTTTGTAGTGAACGCTGGGAACTACTGATTTTAAAGAGATATAAGATGTATACGGTTTTATTGACCTTATCAATAGTTTTGTTGATTGGGTTCTTGTCGAACAAAAAACCAAGGTATCGGTTAGTAGAAAACATTGATTTCGCTTCTTAGTGAAGTAAATTGCTTTAGTTTTTTCTGTATTTAACTTTATTTTCCATCGGCTAAAGTAACTATTGTATATAAGGATATATATAAGTATAGTCTGAAGTTTATTAAAGATTGCATTGCAGGATTTACTTTGTGTAGTATACAGCGGTGTCATCGGCAAAAACTGACCTTTTTGCAGTCTTCCAACATTGGAATGTCATGAGTGTATATAGAACAGGTCCTAGTACCAAACCCTGTTGGACACCAGCTTATATAATTTTTTTTTAACGGATTGAAAGCCATTTATATATAAATGAAAGAATCTGTCTGGCAGGAAGCTTTGAATTCTTTCAATTGGGTATGTCGGTGTGTTGGTTCTCAATAGTTTATGGATCAATCCGTATAGCATATACAGTTTTAAAAGCGGCTTGAACATCTATGGATTAATACATATGGGTCTATCAACAGTGTTGCCTTAACAGTTATTGGGTGATTTGGCGAGTTCCTAAGAGAGTAGAACAATTGATTTCCGAAGAACGCATAATTGAAAGGAATCCAAACCGTCCAGTGGTAATATTATAATGAGACTAACTTTTTTACCTAAAAGATCTTAAGTACTATCGCCTTAGGTTGAAGTCGTTTAGATGATAATTGTTGAATTCTTATTCATTATATGTTTCTTTAATTATCGACCCAGTACACTATCTAAGTACTCCAATATGTGTAAAATGATATTAGCAATCAATTTCCAAATTCTTAATCATAATTCCAGTTGTTTATTTTTTAGATAAAAGAATTTATAGAATATTTATGATTAACCCTCGTATTTTATGAGAAATTCTTTCAATGGAATATATCACATGCATTAAACACAAATACATCGTTGATGTTCTTAGTTTCTTTAGAAAGATCAAAACCAACATTAACCGAAGATTTTCATTGTTCATTGCGGCTACCACCCAAGTTTATGCAAATCATTAAAAACCAATTAGACAAACAAAAAAAAGACACGCCTAATGATTACTGTAATACATACTCACACAAGTATATATATATATATATGTACATAAATATGTGTGCAGCCAATATGTATAATGAAAACCGGTAGAACATATGCAAGAAACATAAATAGGCAACAAGAATATGAGCAACATCAAAAATCACATAAGCTAATTAAACTTGTACAGGACGTTGGATTCTTTATTGTTTAAAGAGCAACATTACCAATTATGACAACAACAAACGCCATCAGAATAATCAATTATCAACAAGATAAACACATTGAATCAAGGGCCTATTTTGCAAAACCTGTTCAGTCTAAACGTTGTGAGTAAAAAAAAAAAATCCGTGAACCAGTTTCTTCCATAAATGTTATACACAACATATTATTTTCGTTCACACATGTTCAGCATTTGCACGAGTAAAATAATGAATTTGAACAAGTAAATTCTGATATACGAATATATTAAAAAAAAAAAAAAAAAAAAAAAAAACTAATCAACCATTAGCAACTGTGAATGATGGCTTAAACAAGTGTGAAACTAAACAATTTTTGGTGGAATATTACTTCAGTACAAGTTCATCGAAGTGTGCAGCATGTCCTGGAGAACTTTAAAAAAAAAAAAAACAATCAATACAGCTCTGCCATCTTTCTGGATGTTCAGCAAACGTTCGATCGTGTCTGGCATGAAGGCTTGCTCTTCAAGCTAAAGTCTCTCCTCCCAGCTGCTCGGTTCCTCATACTTAGATCGTACTTGCTTGGACACAGGTTTATGGTTGAGATCCGGGACGAGAAATCGAACATCGGTCGCATTGGAGCGCGTGTAGTACAATGCAGAGTCCTTACGGCTGCCTTGTCCTCATGCTACAACGCTGATTTTCCTACACTAGTTGCTAATAATATTTTATTAGCAACATACAATTATGACACTGCATTCATAGCCAGCTCGTCCAGTGCCAGCGATTCACATTAAATCAAATCACAACCATAATTCTTTGATTAGGGCTATAAATCTTACACTAATGAAGTTAGTCTCTTCAAAAGTTCTCTGGTCTTTTCTTAACCAAAATTCATTTGTTTACTTACGCCGCCTGTAATGATTAATATTTATAACTAACAAAGTCCTGCACGTGTTATATATCTACCCTCAATCCGACCATGTTAGTAAGAAGTACAGTAAATAGGAACAGCTATTTCTACTTCAGAATCCATTATCAGCAGTAAGAGGTAAATCAAAGTCACAAAATAAGAATCAGAGATCAGTTACGAAGCATAGGTTAAATGTAAAACTGTTATCTCTATTGAATCATAGATATAAAGCATAGAAGTATTTTTGTTAGAAATTAATCTTAAAACAGAGTGGAAAGTGGAAATAAGTTGCTTCGAAGAGTTGTTTTATTATTTCTTATTTTTTTTTAGAGATATCAAAACATAACTCGGGCGTTGGTAGCGTTAATACAATGAAACAACTTAATGTAGTATAATTATCGAATGGTGGATTAGCATAACCCATATAGATTCCCGATATCTATCTTTAAAACATGAATGCTATAGCAATGTGCTTTTTGTATTGTAGCATAATGAACTAACAGTAGAGAAAAATATATTAGAGCTTGCGAGATGCAACAAAATGGATAGCATATAAACATTCTCCATGAAGAAATACATATATTCATGCCAACTTTCATGCTGATTGCTCAAACGTTGTTAGAGTGAAAAGATGTTAAACAGTTTTTTTTTTTTTTTTTATAAATATATGTAGATTAGATCTTAGGGACTAAAATGCATAAAATTTTAGTATTTATGGTTGCGTTTGGATTTACAAGTTGCACATCAACTTTCGTTTTGCGGTTATGTTAGATTCATATATTTTAATGCAAATTGTACGTTTCTACTACTGTATGTGTTGCTTACACACTATTATCTATTATCTAATTATAAGTACTGCATATAAGAATATAAATAGCATGAAATTAATTAATTAAGCGTGCATACTTGAATTTTGCTGTTGTGTTCACCGGAATCATGTATCCATTAAAGCTAATAGGAGGGCAGATCTTGCGATTCTTGGTGAAAGTTACATGAATGGATTTCCATGTATTCCACTGTTCTAGAAGATTTACCTTGTTCAGTGAAATAGTTGAAGCTGTCCCAGGTGCACTATCATTTACTCGTATAAGCCTGTAGATTTCCTAAAAGAAGAAAAACCAATGAAAAATTTCGTATCGTAAGTCTATTTATTTGAGCCGAATTATCGTCATTTTCTAGAACTTTTGATTTACTTCCTTAATTCGAAGAAAGGGATTTTTGCATCAAAACATGACGTGTATCAAATAGTAAATTCACTACGCCAACGCAAGAGCAGAAAATCGTTTTGTGTGCCAGTCCTGCATCAAACTTCAACGGCAAAAACAGAAGCAAGAAACTAATGCTATACATCTGATCGGATCAACTCGGAGCGATCTATTAAAAGGTAATCTAGTCTAACGAAACCATCACTTGGTATTGTTAACAACCACAATTGATGTAAAATAATATGCCAAAAGACATGACACAGTGATCTTTCAGCACGACAGCGCTCGGCCACATGTTGCACAACTCGTCAAGGTAACTTTGGATGCGCTTCAATGCGTGGTCCTACACGACTCGCCGTATTCATTAGACATTGCTCCTTGCGTCTATCACTTGTTCCGATCAACGACTCGTCGCATAACCAACCATTTCTTACAAAGACGGGTTGATTTTTGAATCGCCTCAAATTATGAAGATTTTTTTTTTTTTTTTTCTTACTTCCTGAAAAATTGGGAAGATGGAAAATACTTTCAATAAAACATAATAAACCATTCTTTTATAATAAATGTCCATTTGTTTATTAAAAACAGCGGGAACTTGTTTGGACTATTGAAAATCTTCAAATCCCAAAATGATTCAAAGACATAAAAATAAGGTACTTACAAAGAAGAAACTTCAGTTTGATATAACATATTTATGTATGTGTAAAGTTGGTGGACGATGTAGCCGGTCATGCAGTAAAGTACGAACAGCAGTTATACAACTCCTAAACATCTCCAACGAGGTACCTAGAATATATTGAATAAATCATAATACTTATAAAAAGGCGCATATATCCGAATCATTTATTATATTGACATTTAAACTTCTTCCTCATACTATGAAATTTCAGCTAGTCCTATGTGAAAAAAGGTTCTGGGGCTTGAGGGTCTTATTGAATTTCTTTTCTTCGTGTACTACTACTACTACTAATAATCTACTTATTTACATAAATTTAATTTCGCAGGGCTTTGCATTCAAATATACACTTCCATATGCATGAATATAGTACAAAATTAGTGTAGTTCTTTTTATACTGTTGAGTTGTGAATTAATTTAATTTTGCAGCAACAACAAACTGCATTTTAAATAAGATTTATTGCATTTTTATTCCATTCATTCATTCTTCATTCATTCATCCATTCATAAATTCATTCTTGCTGTTTTTAAACTGCTAAAGTATTGCAGCAAATTTTGTGCTCGTTATTATTTTTGTTTTTTGCATGAAACGATCGCCATCATCAACATCATCATGATTATGATCGTGATCTTTTTTTATTCATTGACTCTATATTTCTCTACTGTCTCCATTCACCTACACATTAAGATTAAGATTTCATTCATGAGAGTGATTGTACTCTAAAAATACTGAGGCCCCTGTTAAGTTGTTAATTTAAGAATTTATCATCTAGGCGATCTGTTTGACATAAGAATTCATATATGACATACGTTAGAATAATACCGATTTATAGTCTTATACCCAATTCACACCGGCCTTATTGGAATCAATCTTGATTCGACCATTACATCAAATGAAATTAGACAATAACCACAAGGAAAGTGGTGTCATTTTGGTGTTGTTGTTACAGAATGTGATTCGAATAAATAGTCAAAGCAATTCCTGATTACCAAACAAAAAATGATCTATCGCGTCAGTGTTGGCAATTTTCCCCTTTTTATGAAGATAAATTTCGACTGTCGTCCTCCTTTCTTGTTGAGCGCCAACAAAAGAGAAGCTGAACAATAAACAAACAAAATAGGCAAATTTTACGTTTGAATTTGCTCAACGAGCGCGCAACATTCCATTTCAATGTATAACCAAAACAAAGAACAACTGTTCAAGGATCAAAATGGCCTGTCTGAACGCAAAAGGGAATCATCGTGATAATGTCTGGTGTGAATGGGGTATAATCCTTCAATTTCGATTATTTACATTTGAATTCACACAACGTGGGCGTAAAATTCCATTTGAAAGTATAACCAAAACAAAGAACAGCTGTTCAAGGATCAAA
>JBANCV010001103.1:0-19203 GCA_037040105.1 Amiota albilabris | reverse complement strand
TGGGTTTGCATAGAGAAAGCGAGACCAGTGGTAGAATAATTTATTTATAATTGAGTATTTGGATTCTTCGTTTTTTTCTTGAAGTATATGATGATGTTTCTAGGTTCATCATCATCCGGAAGGCATAGATTTCAGAAATAAAATGAATGAGTGATGAGAAATCTTTCAACTATAGAAGATATGAGAGAGAAATACAATAAGGTTCATAGAGTAGTTTAAGGGAAAGGCGCAACAGCAACATCGTTTGGGCCTATTGTAATAGATTGCGTAATTTCAGTTCATCCGATATTTTGGTATTCATAAAGAATTAAGTAAGATGCATCTGATGAATTTCAAATATCAGAATTGGGATGCGTTGTGCAGCTTATTAGAATTTCGGCATAGCTGAAGCTGAACATTCTTTCTTATTTTTGTTTTTTTTTTTATAATTGTAAAAACTCCTTCTTTTTATAATTGTATGCTCCTCCCCCTCACCGCATAACATTTGAAATTTTATTCAATCATTTATTTATTTTGTGTTTATTTCTATCTCTATTTACAGAATGATACCAGAGAATGGAACACAATTTTTGACGACAACAACAACAACAGGAACAACATCAACAACAACAGGAGCAACAACAACAGGCGGAGGTGCAGCAGCAGGAGCAGCAGGAGTATTATACAATCTGCATCCAAGGATTATAACAACAGCAGGCGGTGGAGCAACAATTGCTGTAACAACATCAACAATAAATGGTGTACGTTCAGCGGCAACAACAACAGCACCAACAACAAATAATACCAACAACAATCTGAGCACATTAATTGCTGCAACCAAAGCAACAACAATTTTGAATTATAGCAACAGCAACAACAATAACAACATTTTAAGCCACAACAATAATAACAACAACAACAACAACAACAACAAAAATAACAACAACAATATGTCGTCAGCAACATCAAAATATGTTTTCATGCAACAAAATGGTCAATTGACTCCATACGAGGGACCATTACCAGCAACATTGACAGCAGTAACAGCAACGGCAACAGGAGGTTCAACTAAAACTGGCAATGGCAGCACCAATACCAATACTAACAGTAACAACAACACAAATAATAATGGCAATACAGTTGGCAATATTGTTTTATTGTCCACTGAACCATTGGAATTAAATGGTAGTGGTAGTGGTGGTGGTGGTGGTGGTGGTGGTGTCAATGTCAATAATAACAATAGCACCACCAGTAGCAATAGTAACAACACCGCCGCAATTGCTTTAGATGCACAAACAACGCAACATTTATTAGCAGCAGCAGCAGCAACAGCAACAACAACAGGTACGACAAACCACTCAAGCACTGGTGGTGATAGTGGTGGTGGTGGTGGTGGTGGTGATGGTGGTGGAGTAACAACAACACATCGCATTCGTGGTGCCGAAGATGAAGAACTTAGACCTTTAGCCTGGCTTAATGATACCAATTTAATAAAAGGAATTGTTGCTAGCAATACAATACAACAACAAAAACGTATCGATGGTGGTGGTGGTGGTGGTGGTGGTGGTGGTGTAGTTGGTAATAATAGTGGTGGTGGTGGAATTGTTGTTACTAATACTAATCCAAATGATGGTGTTGGTGATGGTGGCAGTAGTGGAAATAATAGTCCATCTGTTGTTGGTGACATGAGTGTTGGTAATATTTGTATTGTGGGTGATATTATTGAAGAGATGCCAACACATGTTGCTGGTGAGGAGCAAGTTATTGCAACAACAACAACATCGCCAATTACAATACTCAATAATAGCAACAGTAGCAGCAACCACAGCAATTACAGTAATCATAGCAATCATAGCAATCATAGCAATCATAGCAATCACAGCAACCACAGCAGTAATATGCAACCTCAGGATCTTAGTGAAACACAAATAACCACATTAAGTGTTAGTGATTTCCAACAACAATTTATTGCGAGCAGCAACAAACGTTACCATCATTTGCCTGAGAAGGATGTTTATGGAGCGGCAACAACAACAACAACTGTACATGTTGGACCCAGTGGCACAACAACAGTTGTCGAATACAAAGCAAATACTAATGGAAATGTTTCAAGTGGTGGAGCATCATCAACAGGAACCGCAGGCAATGGTTTTCTGTCAAGTAACCAAAGACAACAACAACAACAACAACAACAACAGCAACATCAACATGTTGGAACAGCAACAAATAGTAATAATGGAACCACAACAATAACACCAACAAATCTAAGTGGTTATATGAGTTCTACAACATCATCAGCAGCAGCAGCAGCGGCAACACCATCATCATCCACATCAACATCCTCACACTCGAACTCAGCATCGCCATCATTGATTGTATTGGCGGCAGCAACACCAACTTCAACATCATCATCATCATCAAACTCCTCCTCCTCAATATCATCGTTAAATGGTAAACAATTGTTATTGCCACAAGCCACATTGGTTGCCAATGGTAACAACAGTAACAACAACACCACAACAAATGTTGTCTTTCAAGGACTTAAGCAGCAACTCATCAACAACAATAGTACCAATAGTAATAGCAGCAGCAGCAATAGCCAATCCAATGCAATCAAGGCTTACAACAACAATAATACCAGCAGCAGCAACAACAACAACAACACTAGCAACGCCAGTAGCAGTAGCAGCAGCAGCAATGTTATAACCACACATCATCCTCACAAGAAATATTTACGTGAAAAAATGAATGTACATGTTGTCGATCATGGTGGCATCAGTAGTGGAATTGGTAGTAGTGGTTCCAATAGTTTTTCATCAAGCATTATAAACAATGTTGCATCTACCATAACAGTTGTATCGTCCTCACCAACTGGTGCCGGTTCTAGTGGTGCTAATAGTTCGAATGGTAACAACAGTCCCATTGGTAATGTAACCACTTTAAAACCATCATCATCATCAGCCTTCTATACACCCAGTCCTCAATCGACGACGCCGCCAGTGGTTGTAAATTATTCAACACAAACCACAGGAGCAGGATCAACAGTGGGAGCAACAAATGCTAATTCTAGTAGTGCTACAATTTCTGTTATTGAAGCACCATCTCTGTTAAATGCAACAACTGTTGGTATACCAGCTGGTTATACAATCGTCCAAGCCAATGGCCAGCAACATCATCACCATCATCATCATCATATTATGTAAGTACAATTTCACTTATTCATTCATACATGCATTCTTAGTTATTGGTTATATAAAGAGCTATACGATCCAGTAGTCTTAGGATCTTGAAATTAATTATATGGTTATGAATATGAATCAGAAACTTATTGTGTCCAAATTTCAAGGTGATAGCATAAAAAACAGAAAATTTTTCTAATAAGAACATGAAATTGAGTAGGGTGCTTGTTCTCCTGATTAGTCCGAGGGTCTTGAAGTTTTAGTGGCTAATGTATATGGGTCAAACACTTAAAGTTTTTAAATTTCAAGATAATAGCGCAAAAAAAAAAAAAAGTTTTTCTAATAAGAAAAAGGCTTTGTAAGGGAGTAACCCCTCCTGGTAGCCCTAGGATCATGATTTTTACATGATTTGCATGGCTGGTGTATATGGACCAGAAACTCATAATGTCCAAATTTCAGTTCGATCGAACAATAAATAATAAAGTTTTTCTAATCAGAACATTAATTTGACATTGGGGTTTGTATGGAGAAGTACCACTCCCAATGGTCCGATTCGGTCCGTTCCGACAAAGGTATTGTGCAAGGTAAAAAGAAACCTATTTACAAAATTTCAGCTCTCTCCTGCCCAAAATCTGAGGGAATCAGACGGACACGGCTAAATCAACGTCTCATCGAGCTGATCACAAATATATATACTTTATGTGGTCTGCGTTGTCTCCTTTTGTATGGTACAAATTTCATGACAAACTTATAATACTACTCATTCCCGAGAAGACTATAATAAGCTGATCAGATCGGTCGGGATAGCCAATTTGTTGAATGCTTTCCAACAATTGTTCATATAGTTCCCTTCTCTATTTGATCTCATACTAAATGTATAATAAAATATAAGAGTGCTTAGGATTACAAATCCATACCCATGATCAACAGATATTGGGTAATATAATCTTCATTTTCAGAATGGTTCAGAAAGACTTGATACAAATATGCCAATTTACTAGTAGATCTTTCGTGGTGTTGAAGTCTCTGACCATGATTCGCAATAATTTTCTATGATATATTTAATAAAAAAAATTGTATTAATATATTTCTTTTTCTTTTGCCTATTGGTTTTTATTGTAGTTCGCCGACCATAATACCCTCTCCGGAACCGCAACCGTTGCATGCTAAAGATTTTTTTACAACATTTCAAGGAACAACAATTCTTCAACAGCAGGCACCATTATCACCGCAACAACACCAATCAGGATTAGGATTAACGACGACATTACCACCTCCGCAACAAACATCATCATCATTATCGAATATATCAGGCAATGGCAATGGAAATGTTACTGGAAGTGTTCAACAATTGCACAATATAATAATGCGTAGTCCCACCTCTTTTTCAAGTTTTGATAATGATTCATTAAAAGATTTTGAAGTATCCACAAATAATTCAAATGCTTCAATTGGAATTGGTAGTGGTGGCGGCGGCGGTGGCGGCGGCGGTGGTGGTGGTGGTGGTGGTGGTGGTGGTAATAGCGGTTCAAGTAGTGGCGGTGTTGGAAATCGTTTACAATATCATCAGCAACAACAACAACAACAGCAGCAACACCAAATGTTGCCATCACAAGTTAACAAAAATCTTAATGGTAGCAATTCTGCTGCTGCTGCTTCATATAATGTTGGTGGTGGTGTTGGTGGTGTTAACAATCAAGGTCAAGGAGGATCACCACAAAAGCAAAAACATCCAAATAATGTGCCATATGACCCCTTGGTGCACACTAACAATAAGCCACCATATAGTTTCAGGTGTGTATTATATCATAATTATTTCCACACTCCTCCACTTATTATTATAGTTTAAAAAGTCATTGCACAAATATAATGTCAAATGTTTGCAAGCGTTCGCTCAAGTTATGTGCATCGAATTGTATTACCTACCAGACATTCTATATTTTTGTTAATAGCGCCATGACAGACGTTTATAAAAGAAATAGATCGGCATTGCCTGTTTCTCTCGCGGTTATTGATATTTGCAGATCTTTACAAGATATTCTTTCAGGACTGTAAGCAATTCTCATAGCAGGAGGAGTGATATTTTCATACAATTTGGTATTGGATTGTTAGCGATTGATTATGTTTGTTTAAAATCGTTCGGTTTTGTCTTTTGTCTGCGCTTCACTTGATCTGGAACGCACATTATATGGAAATCATATGAGAGGGAAAACGCAATTTTGAGTTTTTGTGAAAAATGAAATTTCTAATTGAACAAATTTATCATAATGTTGTTCCTATTAATGATTAATGATAATGATTGATTGTATTTGTTATTGTCTATTTTCAGTTCCTTAATATTTATGGCAATTGAGGGTTCGAATGAAAAAGCTTTACCGGTTAAAGAAATCTATGCATGGATTGTTCAACATTTTCCTTATTTCAAGACGGCACCAACTGGTTGGAAAAATAGTGTTCGTCATAATCTATCATTGAATAAAAGTTTTATTAAAGTTGAAAAGGCACCAGTAAGTTTGAATTGAATTATCTCACTCACTCACTCATAATCTTTTACACTCTCTCTCACTCTCTCTCTCTCTCTCTTTGTGTGTGTGTGTGTGTGTGTGTGTGTGTGTGTGTGTGTGTGTGTGTGTGTGTGTGTGTGTGTGATTATTGATATTTTGAATTATGGAAATTTTCTTATAATTTACAGAATATGGGCAAAGGTTCATTGTGGCGTGTTGAACCAAATCAAAGACAAAATCTTATACAAGCCTTGAATCGTTCACCATTTTTCCCGAATTCAGCTGTAGATAAAATAACACTGAAGAGTCCTAATGGCGGTGGTGGTGTTGGTAATGTTTCTTCCACCACCATTGGTAGCAATGCTGGTGGTGGAGGAGGAGGAGGAGGATCAAATACAAATAATATCACAACTAGTTATGATATCATTGATGGCGGCAACAATAGTAGTATTAGTAACTATATCAATAGTAGTAATAGTAATGGTGCTGGAACTGGAATTATAGGAACTAATGGCATTAAATCTTCAAATACTGTTGTCGTTGGTGGTGGTGGTGGTAGTTTATCATCATCACCATCATCGTCATTGTTATCAACAACACAATCAGCAGTAGCAGCTGCATCATCAGCAGCAGGCAGTGGAGGAACAACGACATCAACAAATTCACGTTTCGATCCCAAACTATTTCCGAATCTATCAAAAGCTTTTAGAGATATCAGTACTGCTGAACAACAGCATCATCAACAACAACAACGTCACAATGTGCCCGATGATGAAATTCCGTCCGATTATAGTACAACAAGCAACAACAACAACAGTTGCTACACCATTAATAATAATAAATATGGTGGAAGTTTTAGTCTTGGTGGTAGTGGTAGCAGTTTAATAGTTGGACCCTTTAGCAATTATGAAAGCATTGAACATTTGGCACGTGATTGCGGTGCTGAAACCATTGACGATGTCAATGCTGCTGCAGCCATGTTAGCCCTAAAACATGGACCAAAAGTCTTTGCGGAAACATTTCAAAATGGGTAAGAAAATTCATATCATTTACAGAAATCCTTAATCATTTCTTTTTGGTTTTTATACTTCACAGCAGCAGTAGCAGTGGTAGTGTTGCCCCTGTTATAACGTCATCACCTAGTGAAGATCATACATATTCTGCTGGTGGTGGTAGTAATGCAGGCAGTGGAGCTTCAACACCATTAATTAATGGAGGAACTGGTGGTAATGGCAGCATTATCGTATGCAACAGTAACAATGGCACAACAACAGTACCAACAATGCCACCATTACATCATCATAATCAAATTTACCACCACCAGCAACAGCAACAGCAACAGCAACAAAATCAAAAAAATGTTCCTGGTTGCCTTGATAATCAAAGTAATTGTGCCTCATCGGATGCAGCTTATGAAAGCAGTGAAGAAAAGTAAGTCAATCATAATAATATCATGTCACTCATGTTTATACTCTTCACGTAGTGAATAGTATTGTAAGTTTGTTATAAAGTTTGTAATGGAAAGAAGGAGACATCGTAGACCCCTGACGAGACGAGTTGGTCTAGCCATGTTCGTCCGTCTGTCTGTCCGTTAAGTTTCTGATCCATATTAATCAACCATGTAAATTTCAAGATCCTTCGATTATCGGGAGGGGTACCTCCCATACAAACTCCCTACTCCAATTCATTTTCTAATAAATAAAAAAACTTTTTTGTTTTTTGCGCTATCATCTTAACAGTTGGACACATTAAGTTTCTGATCCACATTAAGCAACCATGTAAATTTCAAGATCCTTGGATTACTGGACCGCATAGCTTCAATACAAAAAACCTTTTGCTAGGGGATGCGTGAAGAGTATTACATCTTCGGCATAGTCGAATATACCATTCTTTCGGTTTTCGTATATTCTATCCAACATATTTACATAATTTTCTCTATTCAATTGGTTATTTAGTCATAATAATATAACACCTGAAGAATTGGAAGATCGACAACGTCATCGTGATGGTGTTGATGCTTTGCTTTCATTATCACTTGCCGCCTCTTCAACGATTATTGAAAGTCGTCATCAACAACATCAAAACCAACAGCATCACAACAACCATCATCAGCATCAGCATCATCACCATCAGAATTCTTCGGGCCACAATAGTTCAAGTACAAGCAGCATAAGCAGTAATAGCAGCATCAATTGTTCACCACATAAACGTCAACCATCTACTAGTGTTGAAGAGGAACATATTTTAAGTGTTTGCATGGAGAATAACAATAGCAACAGTAACAGTAATAGCAACAACAATCATAGTAATACAACCGGAACAACAATGGGGGGATCAACAAATATTGGTTTCTATTCAAATGGCAATAGCAAAATGGCTTTACTTAGTAGTGCAGCAGAAAATATTGCTGCTTATGCTGCTGCAGCAACAGCAGCTGCATCTGCAGCAGCAGTTGCACAACAACAACATCAGCACCAGTCACAGCAACAGCAACAGCAACGTCATCATCTATTACTTGATGAAGGCTATAATACCCAAAGTTATTATAGTATAGGAAATGGTAATGGAAATGGAAATGGAAATGTTGTTATTGGTGCCGGTGTTGTTAGTCATCATCATCATCAGCAGCAGCAGCAGCAGCAGCAACAGCAACAGCAACAGCAGGAGCAACAAACACATTTAACACATCCAACATCAGGAACATCAGGAGCAGTGTCGACAACAACTTATCATCAACATCATCATCATGCAGCCGCCGTACATTATTTAAATGCTTTACCTTCAGCATTAACAACACAAATCAAGAAAACCAAATCCTTGCGAGGTTTACGAACAAAAATCAAGCGCAAATCTACTTGGATGCGTTGATTTCAAATGAAATTAAATAAAATTAAATTTAAATAATTTTATGGCAATAACAAACAAATACAAAATACAAAACGAAGATAATCCCAACAAACAAACAAATAAAAACCATTTACAAGCCAGCCAAGCTTCATTGTCATCATCACCAGGAGCAGCAGCAGCAGCAGCAAAATGATGAAGTGAGTGACAAATACAAATAGAAATTACAAATGTTCGATAAAGGATTCATATTTACAATAATATATGATGATAAACAGATGCATAATACATCGTTTCTTTTTACCTCGGACAAATCATTTGTCGGATCTAGCCGAATCGGATCACTGGGAGGGGTACCCCCCATACATACATCCATGCATATTTTAATGATATTGTATTAAATACTAGAAGAAGATGAAGGAAGTGTGTGTCTTCATCGTTTGAAATGAGGAGAAATAAAAATGGATTATAGGCAATCAATGCGCTTAAAGGTTTCCCATATTTCCTTGAAATTTTTTTCTTTTTCATCATTGTTAAATTAATTTTAAATCATAGAAAGATAGAGATGATGATGATAGACGATTGATACCCTTCACTAAGCAGTAAGAGAGTCGTCCCCACTACATATGTATGTGTAAGCAGCATAAGTTTGGTTATTGGTTATTATTTAATTGACCTAGACAGACTAGTGGACAGATGGATCCAATTCAAGAGTCTTGGAAAGAAGAGAAGAGGAAGGAAATGGAAATTGGAAATGGCAGCTTTATTAATTTAGGTATTGATGTTATTTACATCAACAAATATCATTTTGTTTGTAATAATTCATACAATGATGGAACTACATTTCAAAAAAAAAAAAAATAAATAATAGAATAATATTGATTCTTATGGGTGGGGGAACTATCACTTCCGGTATACCGAGAACCGAGAACCTAGAACTAAAGAACTCACAAACAAAGAAAAGCCTTCCTGTGCATAAATCTTATGATAGATGGATGATGAAATGATGCTGATAAACATTATTAAGGGCGGGTCTCCAAAGGGATTAGTCTATCAATAAATAGACAATGCATCGGTCTCTTTCAATGCATTATAAGTATAAATTGTAAGTTGATTGATCTGATCTGATCTGAATTGATCTGAACTGTCTGCTACTATACTAGCACATATTCTATTTAATTGTAAATATTTAAAATAATTTCTTGTACATTTAATGAAGGCAATGAGAATAATGATCGAGAATAAGAAAAATTATTGATATTGATTGATTCTATGTTTCACATCTACAAGTAAGAACCTTGGATAGGGACATAGATAGATAGATGCAATGGGAAGAGCTTTTTAAGTGATTCCAGAAAACACTGTAATTTCTGGTAATTCTATTCTATTCTATTCTATACTATAGACTACTTTAATAGAACTACTGTGAATGGAAGGGAGGGTATCAGAAATCAAATCACTTCACATTTACAATACTATAAACTAAAAAAAAAAAAAAAAAAAAACACAAAACAAAAAATTTAATTGTTTTTGACTTTTTTCATTAATTTTTTTTAATTGTTATTCTTTAATATAAATTTAAATAATTAAGCATCAAAATTACTTTACTTTACTTTAAATAAACATACAAATCAATAAAATACTAAATTAATTTACAAAATGTGTATGTTTTTCAAAATGAAAGAAATAAAACAAAAAAAAAATTTTAATACTATAAGAAAATCATGCATAATTATACTCTTCACGGGAGTGAATAGTATTATAAGTTTGTCATAAAGTTTGTAACACACAGAAGTTTGTGATCAGTCCGATGAGACGAGTTGATTTAGCCATGTCCGTCTGTCCATCTCTACGCGAGCTGGTCCCTCAGTTTTTGAGCTAGAGAAATTTGAAATTTTCTAAATAGGTTTCTAATTACCGTGGACAAATCATTTGTCGAAACGAGCGGAATCGGACCACTGGTAGGGGTACCACCCATACAAACCCCAAGGTCAAATTAATGTTCTTATTAGAAAAAATTTTTTATTTATTGTTCGATCGAACTGAAATTTAGACATTATGAGTTTCATATCCACCAACGGTGTTAATTTCAAGACTCTCGGACTATCAGGAGGCATACCTCCCATACAAGTCCCCCTACTCAAATTGATGTTCTTATTAGAAAAACTTTTTTGTTTTTTATTACCTTGGACACAATAAGCTTCTGATTCATTAACTATGTAAATTTCAAAATCTTAGGATTACTGGATCGTATAGCTCCCATACAAAAAACGTTTTCTAGGGGATGCGTGAAGAGTATTACATCTTCAGCATAGTCGAAAAGATAGCCTTCTTTCTGGTTTTCTGTGAGTTTTTCAAAATGAAATAAAATTAAACTGAAAACTAAAAATATTTAAAACACTATAAGAAAATTATGCATAATATTAATATTAAAATTATTATTATCAATATACATATAAATTTATAAATATATATTTTTTTTTTCGTTGTTATTTTATGAATTAGTTTTTAATTAAAATAAAAATAAACAAAATGATAAAAAAAAATAAACAAAAATCAAAAGGAAACCCAAATAAGAAATAAGAAAAAATCATGCATACAAAAATTTAAACTTCTATTCTTTTCTTTATTTAATCAAAAAAATTGTATATTTGTTATAAAAACAAAATATAAAATATATAATAAAGTTAAATTAATTTAAATTAATAAACTCGTAACTCACTCGCAAATTAACTTTTAAGCGCCCCGCTGTGAATGATAAAAAACAAAAACAAAAACAAAACAAAATAAATAAAGAAAAGCTTAAACAAGAAAACTCTGCGAAAAAAACAAATTGAAAACTTAAATTTAAAGGAAAAGGAATAGCGAAATCAGAAGACTTTCTGCTGTGGAAATAAATGGAAGACAAAAACAAGAAAAAAAAAAAAAAAAAAATTATATATATTTATATAAAATTATATACATATATGATGTTGTATCACATTTCTCACTCTTTCACTCTCTCTGTCTCTCTCTGTCTCTCTCTCTCTCTCTCTCTTTATATATATATATACATATGTATCTATCTATCTATCTTTCACTCTACCATGAATTGTATTTATAAAGTGTAGAAGAGAAGATAATGAAGAAGAACAAAAGAATAAGTATAAGAGGAAAAAGTTTATTCTTTTTATTATATTATTACAATTACAAATTAATATTATTATTATTTAGTATACTGTAATTTTAATCAAAGTCTGGGCCTCAAACGCATTTTTCGGCGTATCAAAAACATACATACATACATACATAGTATAACATATGTATGTATATGAAAAAAATATGAAAAAAAAAAACAAAACAAAGGGAAAATTTAATTAAATTTAAGAAAATAGATTTAAAAATTATAATATAAAAGAAAGAAAGAAAAAAAAAAAAAACAATGAGAAAATACATAAATGATGTTTATATATACAAACATACATACATACATACATACAATACATATATTAAATATTATATAAATAAATGATATAAATATATATATAATAAATGAATAAAATACAAGAGAAATTTATATTAATTAAGAGTAAGAGAATTTAAAGTCGAAACTATACCAAGTCAAATGTCTTTTTTTTTTTTTTTTTTTTTAAATTAATTTTAGATTAATTGATTGATTGAAAAATACCAAGTGCATAATTATTATTATATAATAATAAGAAAGAAACAAACAAACACCATTTATAAATATTTATATAAATTAATTATTATAAATCTATATACATATATACATATATATATATATATATATTTATATATATAAACAAAAGATAAAGAAAAGAAACACACAAACAAATTTTAGCGCCTTACAACAAACAAAAACAAAAACAAAAACAAAAAAAAAATTATAATAATAATAATAATAATAAAATAATTGAGTCCTTAACAAAACAAACAAAAGTAAGCAAATAAGAATCAACAGATATGTATATTTAGTATTTAAGCTTTTTGCGTACGATGATAACAGATTGAGGAAGCGAGCGATCCATCGATCGATCGATCGATCGATCCAATCGTTCTAGTGATCATTCGAGTGATCAAGTGTTTGAGTGTTCGATTGATCTTATCGTTTAATCGTCTCTTGTTATCGAAAGAGTATGCCTGCCTTGGGCATTGTTTATGTCATGTTAAAATGTTAAAAGAAGCGAAGAAAAGTAAATAAAAGAAAAGAAAACGAAAGAGAAAACAATATCGTGCTATCCCACTCAGTCACTTTTTATGTAAAAAAAAAACAAAAAAAAAAAAAAACAAACAAATGTTTCTATGTTTATATCTACAAATATTCTATATTTACTATATACTATATATAAGTAAAAATACAAAACAAACGTATGTGTCCCAAAATTCACAAATCACAATTTAAGATCCAAAAATTCTCACATGATATTTTAGTTAATCGCCCCGCCCCCTTCTATGAGGTGTGACCATATACCAATGTAAGGCCATCTCCTCCATTTCTCTACTACAATAAGTACAATATACATACTACATACATATGTACAATATGTACATATAACCCAAAACTGATACTCTATAAATGTCACTCTAAGTTTACCATATTTGGATTTTGGGACACACCCATACCATACCATACACCGTTTTATATCTTTTACTCAGATTAGCAAAAATATTCATATACATAATAAAAATCAGTTGTATTGTTCAATGAAACTTCACAAAAATAAATTACATTAAAATCGGTTCCATCGACTTTTTAAATACCCTTCAAACCAAAAAAATTTTACATTTATGAATAAAATTGAATTTAGTTTGAATTTTGATTTCTATTTCTATTTCAATTTCTATTTCTATTTCAATTTCAAAAACATGGCATGAAATGGAATGGGATGGGATGGGATAACATGTATCCCCACCACCTATATAGGTATGTATATTTCAAGTGGTTGTGTGTCCGGGATTCGTGTCAGTGCGACTCATTGGCCAACTGTGTATGCCTATTGGGTTCATGGTTTTTACTGTCAGCGTATCGAAAAGGTCTAGAATGGTTGAGAAAGTGAAGATCATGTTCTTGATCCATAGTCCATGCATAATATAATATACAGATCTTCCGGGGCAGAGAAGGGGGAGCCATACAATAAACTGATGCTTTCGAGTATTAAACTGCAATTGTAATAGATACTAGACAGCTGTATGAATTAATTCAACATGACATTTTTATGCTAACGTACCCACACGATGCTAACGGGACCCTATTACTAAGCTAACGCTGTCTGTCCATCCGTCAGTCCAACTCTGACTTTATCTCATGAAACGCAATAGATAGAAAGTTGAAATTTTCACAGAATGTGTATTTCTTTTGTCATATCCACAAACAAATAATAAAACTAAAATAAAATGAACAATCAAACGGGGCTCCATACAACAAATGTGTTTTTAGTATGATACCCTAAAAGTATGCAATGAATTTAACATTCGAATTCATTTAAATGAACACACGAAGCAATGCCGAATTGAATTCAATTTCCTTCCCAGACTCTACATATCACAACAACAATTCTCTTAAATTCCGCGCCTCTACGTAAACAAACTAAACAACCAAACAGTCCATGACCAAATGAATGCGACTGAATACAATGAATTTGAATGATTGGAGATCCTTTACTATGGCATCTCTCAAATAAATTAGAAGTCATTCATTTTGTGTGCGTGTGTGCGGTTCCGAAAATTGAATACGAAATTCAATGGTACTCAGCTATGCTAAGAAATTGAATTCATTCGTACGTCTATGTCTAATAGATGCATAGTCCAATGGGACAATTGGACAATAGATGAGGTTTAATATTACAATTGTGCTCGCAATCAGTTGCAATCTATTTATGGAAAATAAGATCGATTGCAAATTCGAAATCCGAAATCTTAATCAGTCTGTAAGTCAATCACCTTTCTTTAAATATTTGTTTGGGTGCCAAACGGTGTGATGAAGTAGGGGGGAATTGGTGTGTTGTGAAGGGTATAACGATTGATAAAAATCATATATATTTTTTTTTAAATTATTAATTAAATAAATAATTTAAAAATAAAAATTTAAAAAATTGTGCAATACATTTTTTGTTTCTTTTTTAAATTTTTGTTTAAACATTTATTAAAACAAAAACAACAAAACACCAATTAATGTAAATTAAAATTAAAACAAAAATACTTTAATTAAACAAATTTTAAAATTAAATTAAATAAAAATTGTTAAATTTTAGTCGAAATGCTGTGAACAAAATAGAAAAGAAAAGAAAAGAAAAGAAAACAAAACAAAACAAAAGAAACAATGCAAAAAAAAAAATGGGAAGAAAAAATTTGAAACCCAAAAAAGTTTATTTAATTATTTGTTTTATTTTATTATTATTAATTTTTTAAATAATTTTTTTTCTTCAAAAACTTAAAATTCACTTTAGTTTTGAATTGGTTTTTTGTTTAGTTCAAGTTAAAAATTTATAAATAAATAAATTAATAGTTAATTAATGAATGATTTAATTAATTAAATAGAAATATACCATAAGTAGCAAAAATACAAATGCAAACAGCAAAATTATCAAAACATATAAACATACATTTGTAATATGAATTAATTACAAAATAATTAAATTAATTACAAACAAAAAACTAAATTACATTAATTACAAATAATTAAATTAAATTAATTACAATTAAATTTTCACTTCATTAAATGCTAAGATTATGAATTGTTGTTTTTTTTTTTTTCATTAATCTTAATTAAATTAATTAATAAATTTTATTTGCTTTTAAATATTATTATTTTTTAGTTTTTTAATTAAGTTTCTAGTTGATGATTTTTTTTTCAATCCTTCTTTGTTGCTTTGTTGGTTTATTTCTTTTGTTTTATTTTTTTTTGTTAATTTTATAAGGAAAAATATATATCAAAATATAATAATTAATAAATATAAAATTGGAATTTCTAATTTTAAATTATTTGTTAGGAGTAAATATAAGTTTCCGCATTGGGCAAGAATATGTTGATGGTGATGCTTTATTGAAAGTCCTTCGCTAGCCACTAATTTTTTCCATCTTTCTGATAGCAGATAGATACTACGGTTATGCTTTGCGAAGAACGCTTTATCTTTTAAGGCTATCCGATTCGTATGAATCCAATTTTTGATATCTTTATATGTGTGATGTGAAATGCTACTGGGACTGGTCATGTGGCATCCTGTTCCGATGGATGAATATTAAGGGTGAGGTAGGGCTTCCCATTTGAGTGGGGAAACATTTAGACAAGTATTATCATGAAGGAGAATAATTTTGTCCTATCTGGGTGCACGGTCAAAGACTTTGGCGTTCACTGGCGTTTATACTCTTCACGGGAGTGAAATTGTATAAAATTTCAAGACTCTCGTACTATCGGGAGGGGTACCTCCCATACAAGCCCCAATGAAAATCATTTTCTTATTAGAAAACCTTTTTTGTTTTTTATGCGATCACCTTGAAATTTGGACACAATAAGTTTTTGATTCATATTCATTAAACATCCTATGTTTACTGGATCGCGTGAAGAGTATTACATCTTCGGCATAGTCGATAGTACCCTTCTTTCTGGTTTTAGCTTCTATTCAATATGGAATCCAATTTCCTTGCCCAAGGATTACTTGCTGAGTCAATCCTTATGTACTAAGTGTAAGTTCTTCTTGCTTTTGACATGAATGTCTCTCCAATAATGATTCCAATTCCGCATCTTCATATCTATCGACATTCCACTGCTTCTACAAATTTTCCATGAGTCTCTCTCATCTGCATATTTCCTCAGTTTAAAGAAGTAAATGAAAACGTCAAACAAATGACGCTTAGTCGAAAAAAAATTATGTGATGCTGATACAAAGTCAATAATTCTTCAAGATTATGGTTTTGCCACATGTGCAACCTTACTATAAGACGTTGAACATTTGAAAAAGTTGGGCCTTCTTTTATCAAATGGCGGAAACTTATTTGTACAACAAAAAATTTGTGAATGATGTACTTCTTTGTGGCTGAAGAGAATATTATGAAAAAAAATACAAGGTTAGTTCTTAATATAAACCAGGACTACCTGCATTTATCCAATTATGTACGTTTTGTTGAACCTGAACTAAATTTAATTTTGGTTCAGTCCCTTGTTTTTTTTATATCAGGCATATCTATCTATCTCACATTTTGTGAATTGAGAATATTATTCCATTTATGTTGCACTCTACCACAAAGTTAATCTTCGAAGTGGATGCTTTATCTAATTTTTTTCGCCTTCACCAATGATCCCAGATTTTCACTCAGATTGAGGTCTGAGCTTTGGGTCGATCACTCCTTCTACTGAAATGGTGATTCTGTGGGTAATCATCTAGTTGGATAAACTTTTCAAGCTATGCATGCGGAAATGCGTCTACAAACTCGTTTAACAAATGAATATGTGGAATTACTTTTTTATGATCCCTAATATTCTGTATAGAATAACGACTCTGTGGTAGATAAAGTTTCCCCACATTATGGAATGATGCGTTCAGATGAAGTGTTAAAGTTCATGAGTCGAAAAATATTCAAGAAGCTTTTAAAATTTTTTCAAAAATTCTTACACAAATCTTCTTTCTTAATTTTGACTTGACTAGTTCGAACAGAAGTGTATATTCACCATCATAGAATTAACATATCATATACAATACAAACATGCATGCTTGTTTTCAAGATTATTTAGATTTTGGATGATATATTATCATTATATGCACAGAGGCTATTCACTGAGTCAGTTTGGTCATTCAATTGCCATTGGTTTGCGAGCTTGGTTGTGGAGATCCTTTGTCCCTTTTTTGGACAACGGACTGTTGTACTAAAGAAATTTCTAATTAGACTTCCTCAAGGACTGGGTACGCCATTATGTGTAAAGGCTGTAAGAAAACTAAGGAATCCATAGGTTAATTGCTAAACTGCATACAAGGCTAGGGAGCAACCATGAAGGTATATCAATTAAGCAATATACTTGTGTGAGTAGATGGATGGATAATCTAGGCGTTTATTTGGCAAAATACTTACAATATTGCTCTGAACATATAAAGTCTAGAAAGCCTAGAAGTTTTGTGTAAATTATAATGAATCACATAAAGGATTCTGCTTAACCAACCATATAATGGCACAGTACTATGGTCGCTCCTAGTCGATTCCATTCGAAAATATTGAGGGAAGCTCCCTGTTAGGTATTTCATCCAATATTTCGACCAAAATTCACATTACATAAATGATAAATAATGAAATTATTATATCTTAGTATAATTTTTTTTTTTATATAATTTTATCATATTTTATTTAAATTAATTTTAATTTTATAAATGCTAAAAATATGGTAATATGGTAAATAAATGTTAGAAATGTTAGAAATACAAAAACAAAAAAATAAACAACAAAAAAAAAGTGTTTAAGAAACCAATCTTATATTAAAGACCTTAAAACATTAAAAGAAATCCTGCAAATATTATAATATTCACTTCAAGTACCTTTTTAGCAACAAATTGAACAGAAAAGAGTAAATAAATAAATAAAAAACAAAAAAAAACAACACAATAAAATTATATGTTATATAGAATATAACAACAACAACAACAACAATAACAACAACAACAATAACAACAACAACAATAACAACAACTAACTTTGGGCCACACCAAAGCTTTTGTACACTTCACATAGTTATGTTATTTCAAGTCCTAAATATGTACTTAATGAAAAGTTACAAAATCACGATCATGAGAGTCATTTTGATACCATTTCTGATTAAGATTTTTAATAATAATAATGACCTATGACTTAGATGATCATCAAACTCATGCAGAAATTTAAATCTTCGAAATATGTATAAAAGTGAGATCAGTCTATAGTTTGACAATATCTCCCAGTAATGGGTCGGCTGACTGCAAAAAAAAATACATGATTTGCATAGAAAAACCAGAAAGAAGGGATGTAATACTCTTCACGTATCCCCTAGAAGAGGTTTCTTGTATGTGTGTAACACAAAAAACAAAAAAGTATTTCTAAGAAGAATATGAATTTGTCCGATTCGGCTAATTCCAACAAATGTGTTGCATATGGTATAAAGAAAAAAATCTACGTGCCAAATTTTCAGCTCTCTAGCTCAAAAACTGAGGGACCCGTTTGCATACATACAGACGGACAGACGGACATGGCTAGATCAGCTTGTCTTGTCACGCTGGTCAAGAATATATATATATTTTACGGGGTCTACTCTGTACAATTTCAAAACTGAAACATTTAAAGAACAATATTGAGATTGTGTGGAAAATTTCATTGTCAATCTCAATAATTGTGCGACCAGTTAGCACAACATATAAAATAGAAGAATCAAACACTTTAACATACAGACTACTACAGTCTGATATGACGGAGATGGCTAGTTGATCATGATTATATGAGTTACAAACTTCAGCATAAAGTGACATATGTTGTGAAGTGTATATTGGTAATGATAAAATAATCTATAATTGTTGTTTTTTCTTTCTTATTTTCTGTGGATTAAAGAAAGAATATGGTATAAAGTTATAAAATTTCTTCTTTTCAAAGAGAAATTCTTTCTCATCTTTTGGGTTTTTGAAGCTGAGTTAGAAAGTCAGAAGTTTATATACCTTTCACATAAACATTGTCTATGTATATTAGGG
>JBANCV010001102.1:0-19220 GCA_037040105.1 Amiota albilabris | reverse complement strand
CCGCATCTGAGACATAATTTCGAGCGGTCCACACTGCTCTTGCATACTCTTGCAATATGACCATACTCCAAGCACTTTCACCTTCTATATTTCACCTTCACCTTCTATATTTTTAACAATGGCAAATTTTGTGGAGGTTAAAAGCTTGAATTTCCCTGTGGGGAAGATATTTATATAGATTGTGTGTCCGGGATATGTTGGTATTGGAGTGTTTCTAATATTTGGATTATTGGAGTGGCGATTGTATTTCCATTCTTTGCAGATTTTGCAAAGTGTAACTATTTTATGAATTTGAACATTTGTGGAAAGTATTGTTGTAAAATTTGTTTTTTATTCTCTTGGGTGTTTCTATGGGCTCGATTGTGGGTATTGATAATAATGTTTGTTTGTTCCTCCTCGTTTATTACATCTGTTGTTTGGAATTATGTGACAAGAACTTTATAATTGGAAAAATGTGTCGGATAGACTGTTTTAATTATAAGAATGATTGGTTCTGTTGTTTTTATACAATTGATAACAGACGGGTTTATTGCTCCAAGAGCATAACTAGAGGCGTCTCTTAATTATTTGAAAGGATTGTCGAAATTATGCAATTGCGTAATTGCTTGAATGCATTGGCTTGTTTCTCGTTAAGGTTAATAGTGTTTTTTTTTTTTTGAAAGATTTTTAAGAGTACGACCCATTTCTCCTCGTAAAATTTCTGTTAAAGGTTTTGCGATGTGAGCATAGGCTTGGATAAATTTGCGATAGTGCCCTGATGATCCTAAGAAGGAACGAAGGTTTTGGAAATTTGCCATTTGCTTCAACTTTCTGGTAGGTATACCATTTTGGCTAACTACTGTGCCGAGAAACTCGATTTCTTCTTTGATGAAATTGCACTTGTCAACTTGAATTTTGAGGTTTGGCTTTTCCAGTGTATTGAAGACCATGTTTAGATTTTCTAGATGTTCTTCAATGGTTTTTGCCAAAATGATAATATCGTCGATGTAAACGTAACATATTATGCCGATATGTTCGGGACGTATATCGTCTAACGCACGTAGGAAAATTGAGGGTGCATTTCTAAGACCGAATGGGAGTCGTGTAAACTCATATTTCCGTTATTCACAGAGAAAACGGTGTTTTCAATGTCTGATTCTTCAAGAGCTATTTGGAATCCTATTTTTAAATCAATGGTAGAGAAGTATTTGTTTGACCCGAGGTTGGTCAGAATTATATTCATATCCGGGATTGGATACTTATCTGTCATGGTATCTTCATTGAATTTCCTACAGTCAAGGACCATACAATATTTGTTTGTTCCTGAACAATCATCTTTTTTTAGAACTATCCATACTGGAGAATTGTATAGTGATTTTGATAGACATATGATACTGTCTCGAAGAAGTTCCTCGATTTGTTCGGTTTTTAGCGCCATTGGATATGAGTATGACATAGAATGAATTGGTCTTTCGCTTTTGGAACGTACTTTTGCTTTAACGTTTATGACAAATGTTAGACTTTTGTCTGGGTCGGAGAATAGTGTAGGACAAGAGTGTTTGATCTTTCTGAAAGCCTTATTATTAGTGGGATGTAATTGTTCAAGATGAATTTGAAGAGCAGCAACTGCTTCAAATTCTGGTTGATGCAATGGGTATTGATATTTTTTAAGTATGAAAAAAGTTCTGTTCGGTGTAGATTACTGTAGATTTATTTTTTCATTGAATATTTTAATGTTAGCATGAAGAGTGATAGTGACGTGACCTGTGACTGAATTTGCGGTAAAGAATTTGGAGTTGGTTTCTTTATGAATTCGGGTTTCATATAGTTTTTATTAGATCTTGTGTCTAGTAGAAATCTAAGCACTTTTCCATTTCTCATTGTTAATGGATAAAAAGAGAGAGTGGAGGAAGTTATTCCAAAAAAATTAATATCATCATTATAGGAAATATCATGATTTTGGGAATATTCTGTATCGTAAGTTTTTGAAAAGTTCTGTGAGTTCAGAGTAGAATGTTTGTGAAAATTTAAGTGGAGGGTGACTTTTTTGTTTGCATAGTTAATACGGTAATTTATATTATCTAACTGCAAACACATATTTTAAGCTGGTGGTAGGCTAGATGCTTCTTTTACGCTGAAAAGATGAGGTAGATCTCCGTTGAGACCACCTGGAAATTATCTAGTGCCTTGTCACGATAAGTTTGAGTCATGACATTGAGTGCATCTTCACTCAAATCAAGGCAATCTACAATATTTAGTCTAAAATTAGAAACAAATGATAGAATACTTTTTGGTAAAATTCCGTGATAGAATTGTTAGCTTGTATATAGTCGAGGGTCGAGATATCTCTTTTGTCTGAATAGCGAAGCATAAAACATTTTTTTTTTTTTGAACCCAATCTAGGGAACTCTGAGAATTTTATGTCGGGTAGTGTGCAAAATAGGAAAATATTTTTGGGTACCTTTATACTGTTCGTATAAAGTTAAAATTCTGTCCACAGCCTTACACCAAAAATTGAACTTTCTCTTAAAGTCTTTACTGTATCAGGTTTTCTCTCAGTATCTCCAATGTTTTTGGAAGAAATGAAAGGGGATCAGGGAGGATTAAGGATTTTGTTTACAATACGTGATATCTCCAGTTTTTGAGCTTCTGAGAAGTTCACGGTAGAATAAAAAAGTGGTGGAACTGAGTTTTTAATTAAATTTTACTTAAATATTCACTTAGTATTATATTGTTTTCTTTTTAATTTAACCAAAAAAAAAAATAAAATAAATCTTATATTATTACAATTTTTTCTTGCAAAATTTTTGTATTTTTGTTTTATAATTCAATATATTTCTTTTGCCCTCTTTCTTCTAGAAAATTTATAATGTAATTAGCTTACAGTAACAGCTGCTGGTTCCTTTGTCCAGATGTTGTAGTCTGCGTTGTAGTTGAAGATGTAGCCGTAGTAGTTGTAGGAGTAGAAGTAAGAGCTGTGAGTGTAGTTGTATTTAAAGTTGAAGTTAGAGCTGTAATTGTAGTTGCTTCCCTTAGTGTGAGTGTGTTTGAAATTTTCCGTTTGGCTGTTTAATAACAAGTGTTATCTTTGATTTGATACTAATTTTTTTTTTTTTTTTTTTTTTGTTCAGTTTTGTATTTCACAGTTATAAGTTTTTTTTTTTTTTCTTTGGTATTAAATGAAATTTTGTTGTGAGTGTAATTTTTTCTTTGCTATGGTTTTTCTTTTTTCTGCTTATTATATTGAATTATAAATTTGTTTGGTTTAAAACTTGGTTTTCTTTTTTTTGTCTTATTTCATTCACTTTAGTTTTGTTCTACAATATTTTATTAAAAAATTATAGTTTAATTTTTTTTTTTTGGTTTAAATAATTTTTTTTTATGTTACAATATTATTTTTCACTTTCAATAAATAGATTGGGATGGACTCTAAGTTTGTTTGTATATTTTTTGTTCCGCCGCACCACTTCTTCAGCGAAAGTGGGTTTATTTACATCTCTGTGGATATTAAAGTTTCTTATGTACTATAGAGCTCCAGTGATGATTCCCAAAGCTATTGAGTGAGTGCACTGCATTTTTTCAACGTTTGCGGGCATAGCAGTTTCCCACATCTCTATTCCATATGTCCAAATTGGTTTTAAAATGGCTTTATACAAAAGCATCCACAGCATCCACAGCATATTGTTCATTTTGAGTTTAATGTTCATAATTTTCTTACCAATATGGTAGCGCCACGTGAGTCTTCGATCCAAGTAGATATTTGATTTTATTTTGCTGCTCTGGCCATTAATTCTGATGGCATGGTAAGATTCTTTCCTCAGAGTGAATGTGATGTGTACGCATTTGGATTCGTTAACTCTTTTTCTCCAAGTTTTAAGCCAATCTTCTACAGCGGATTTTGCAGTTATTAGATTTTCATGAGTACAAAAAATTGTAGTATTATCGGCAAATGGTATACAGACGTATATCTAATAAAATGGGGCCCAGAACGCCGCCCTGTGGAACTCCAGAATCTTTACTGCTGTACGTAAAATTGCCTATTTGTGAAATAGTTTCGCAACAAAAGATGTAAAAAGCAGTAGTCTTTTAATTTATGAATTAAGCCAGAGTGCCAAACCTTACCGAAAGCTTGCGCAACATCTAAGAAAAGTGCAGTGCAATACGGTTTCTTTCCAAAAGCGTTTCGAATAAGGGAGACGATCTGATAAACTTACTCGATTGTACAGTGTTTTGCTCTAAGCTGAACTTGGTGTCGAAGAATAACATTTTTCTCGTGAGTGACAGACATTATTTCTTGTAAAAGAAGTTTTTCAAAAAGTTTAGAAAGAACTGGCAAGAAGCTAATTGGCCTTTATGAACTAGCTTGGCTTGGGTTTTTTCAAACATTTTGATTTGAGATATTTTCCAATCCTTAGGATAGTGATCAGTACGATAGATAGCATTAAATATGTGAGTAATGTGTGATTTTTCACTATTCGGTAGCTCTTTTAATATTTTTGACGTTATTATGTCATGGCCTGGAGTCTTTTTTTGGTTGAAGTTGTTAATTTGATAACGTTGTTAGTTTTGAAAACTATTGACTTATTGTACTTGACGCATTAAGCTAAAAAGGTGGAATACTTATGGTTACAGGAGTTGAATTTGGAGGGAAACAGGTTGCAAATCTTCAGCAAAAACACACTCTGTTTGAGGGTCGGTGCGTACCCAGTCTCCATTACTTAGTGGAAATGGTGACTCGTAGAGAATAGAGCAATTTAGGCTTTTAGTTGTTTTCCATAATAAATTATATGTTTGTTCAGTAGGAGTAAGATTTATAAGGAAATCGTTAATATGCCATTGTTTTTCTTTCTTTAGAGCACAACGTAATTTGGCTGTGTAGACTGCCAAAAGCTTTTTAAGATTTGGGAAACGGTGCAGTTGCCATAGCAACTTAACTCTCTTTTCTTTTTGACCAAGCCTTTAACCAATTCATCAATGATACGAATAGGGGAAAATCTACACTATTTTATTTGCAATAAAGGTTGTTATATACCCCATTTGGAAAATACATTTGACAGCTTCAATTTTCAGTATGTAACATTTGCTTGAATTGTAAACAACATATTTTTTTTTCGCTCTCAATATGTGTAATTTTGTACCAACAAAACCACATTTGCTGGAAGTTCTCGTTTACTTTTTTAATTTGAAGAAAAGTGCAGCTGCAGCCCATCGATTATTCTCCGAAGCATATCCGGAGTATGCTCTGTCGATTTCACAGTGCGAATGATGGTTTGTACGTGTTAGAAGTGGTGATTTTCACGTGGAAGACAAGGAGCGGCCCGGTCAACCGAAAAAGTTTGAAGGTGTCCAATTGGAGGCATTACACGATGAAGACGCATGTCAAACGCAAGAAGAGCTTGCCAAATTATTGGGACTAACACGCCAAGCCATTTCCCATCGTTTACAACAATTGGGAATGATCCAAAAACAAGGAAATTGGGTCCCATATGAATTGAAGCCGATAGACGTTGAAAGAAGTTTTTTCACGTGCGAACAACTGCTTCAGTGCCAGAAAAGAAAGGATGCATCGTATTGTTATTGGCGACGAAAAGTGGATTCATTACGACAATTCCAAGGGAAAAAAATCATACGGCTAACATGCCTCATCATCGATGGCCAAGCGAAAAATTCTTGGTGCCAAGCTCATGCTCTGTATATGGTGGGACCAGCTGAGTGTGTTGTACTATGAGCTGTTGCAACCGAATGAAACGATCACGGGAGAGGTCAACCGACGACAATTGAACGTTTGAGCCGAGCATTGCCAGAAAAACGGCCACAATATGCCGAGAGACACGACAAAGTAATTTTGCAACATGACAATGCTCGGCCACAAAAACTTATTTGGAAACGCTCAAATGGGAAGTCCTACCCCAACCGCCGTATATCATCTGATTACCACCACTTCAGATCGATGACGCTTGGCCTGGCTAATCAGCACTTCCGTTCTTACGAGGAAGCCAGAAAATGGGTCGATTACTGGATCGAGGCCAAACTGGCCGAGTTTTTCCGCAACGGAATTCGTATGCTACCAGAAAGATGGGAAAAAGTAGTGGCTAGCGACGGACAGTACTATGACAATTAAACATATAACCATTTTTTCTCAATAAAGGCTCAAAAGATGGAATCCCGCATTTTTGACTTGCGCTCCGAAAACTTTTTTCAATTTGCGTTTAATAATCGATTTAGACTGAAGAAAACAGTTTATTTATATAAACAAATTAAAAAAATGTTTTTTCATACAACAACCGCAGGGAAATGTGACGTCATTCAAGTTTATTGTTGTAGAAATCGATGGAGTTTTTAAACTGTCAACTGGCCCGCAGCAAGTTGGGTAATTTCTGACTTTTTTTTAGGTCATTTTAGAGTTTTTTCGCATGGTTTTGTTGCGAAGCAACAAGAAACAGCTGAAATAAATAAACAAATAAAATAGGCAAATTTGAAATTGTTTAATTTTTATTAAAATTTTAATGAAATATGCAGCAAGGAAGAAAACACGAGCTGAAAGAATTATTGTATATGCATTTGCTGCACTTTTTTTTATGTCAAATATTTTCCGCAAAAATCCATTTTAATTTCTCACAATAAACTACAACGTTCCATGTGTGTGTATAAGCAAAACAAAAAACAGCTGACTGGTTAAAAAAAATAGTGTAAGCACAGTTTTGAAACAGTTAATTTTAAGCACTGTTAAGAGATCAAACAATGAATATGTCAGTTACGTTAATGAAATATAATCAACTGAGAAAATTAATATAGTAAAAGTCTGTGCATGCTAATCTCAGAAACGGCTTAAGCGATTTGAATGCGGTTTTCAGTGGTGTACTGTAGCAAGCTTCCTGTAACATCGTCAAAATCGACTTACACAATCAGACGAAAATAATGAATCAAATTTAGGACAAAAATTTGCAAAGAAAAATAAAACAATAGTGATCCATCGAATTCTGATAGTATGCCAATCACATCCCAAACACTAACACTATTTTGCGTATTACCGATTTGTATTGAAGCCGCCCGCACTAATGCTATTGGTTGTGGACTGTAAAAATTACTTTAAAAAAATTAGAACTTCGCAGCACATTTTTCGTTGCTGTTGCAGCACATTTCCGTTTTATAAACAATTTCTTCGCGCCAAAAATTTGGCTCGTCCGATTTGTGCTCAACTTCGTTGAGACTCAATTCTGTTGAGCTCTGATCGTAGCGTTCCTTTTGTTATTGCATCGTTTCGCTTGGTCCTTGTTTTCACTTAGTCTGTCTGCGACTGCATTCTCTTTCTCAAGTCTTGTTTGCTGACAAAGAAAAGAGCCAACGGGGTAGCCGAGCTATACGTATTCGTAGTCTTTTTCATTTTCGTTTGGTTTGTGTAGAGTGCGGTGAAATGAATTTACTTCGCAGAAGTAAAATATATTTCAAGATTAGATTATATAAGTGCAAACATATTTTATATTAAAAGCAATTATGTATATTAATTATAATAAATAAATATTTTTAACATACAAAAACATACCATAAAATTATACTGTATTAATTAGTATATATTAAAAAACTAACTAAAAGGCAATCGATATAAAAAAATTATTATAATAATAACATTGCGTGTTGCCACGCTTTCGCTCTAAAAAAACACACGCATTTACGAGGACGGTTCATTAAGTACCCGTGTTTGAAGATAGAGGGCGTTCCTTAGAGAAGTTAGCGCTAATACAAATTTCAGACTGATTGATATGTTATATTCGATTTAGCAGCCATCCAAGTCAGACGTTTTTCGTGATTTTCGCTAAGATGGAAAAAGAGCAATATCGTTCAGTAATTCGCTTCTTGTTTTTGGATGGGAAAAAATGCGAGGAGATAAAAGCAAAGTTGGATGTTGTTTTTGGGGACACACCGCCATCTATGACCGCAGTTAGATGTTGGTTTCACGAATTGAAACGTGGGTGAACATCCGTTTTTAATCGACGAACGAAAGTGCGGAAAGTAGCAAATACCGTAGGTGTGTTGACCGGAACGTCAATTAATATTTTACAAGATAAATTGGCAATGAAAAAATGTTTAGCGCGATGGGTGTCGCGATTGCTCACGCTGGAGAACAAGCGGATGCAGCTGTTGACTTCGAAGCAGTGTTTGGGGCAATTTAAGCGAGATCCGAAGGACTTTTTGCGTCAAGTTGTCACCGTTGATAAAACTTGGATTCATCACGACACATCAGAAACTAAGCAACAATCACAACCATGGATTTATCCAGTTGAATCTGCACCAAATAAGGCGAAGACTGTCCCATCGGCCGGTGAGGTAATGGCGACGATTTTTTGGGATGTGAAGGGCGACATCATCATGGATTTTTTTAGAAAAAGGAAGAACGATCAGTGGACAGTACAACAGTGAGTTATTGGACCGCTTCATCAAAAAATTAAAGGAGGCACGGCCGCATTTGGCGAAAGATAGGTGTTGTTTCATCACGATAATACACCAGCACATTCATCTGGTGTTGTCTCCCCCAAACTGCATGAATTGCATTATGAATCACTGCCGCACCCCCGTATTCAGCCGATCTGGCTCTCTGCGACTTTCTCTTGTTCTCTAACATGAAGAAATGACTCGCGGGGAAAAAATTTTGCATAAACGTAAAGTCATCGCCGAGACAGAGGCGTATTTTGGAGAGTTCGACAAATCCTATTTTTTGGAGGGTTTAAAAAATGGCAGGAACGTTGGGCGAAGTGTATCTTTGTATGTTAAAAAATAAAAAAAACATTCTTCTGAAAAAACTGGTGTCTTCATTTCTAACACGGGTACTTAATGAACCTGCCTTTAATGTTCAATACATATATTTACTTTTGACAACTAACTGTCAACTTAAAAGTTTTTTTTGTTTCCCAATTGATTATGTACATTTGTTTCTTATAGTCCAAAAGCACTAAGTACTTATTTTAACTGCCAGTATGACAATATGAAACATTTTCGAATGGTCAGTTTTATACTAGTATGGATGGCTTTGGCTTAGTTTTTAAGTACTACTTACGGCTACCCCACACTCGGCACATACCGCAACATTCCTCTCAACAATCATAGACAACGTAACACGCTACGTTTCAATGTCGCTCTAAGCTTTTATGATAGCTCCTGCTGGCATTGAATATTTCCTCATGTATCATTGTTAAGCCTAGGTCTATAACGTAGTTTCGAAGTATTTTTGATTGTTATCTCTGAATTATATTAAATTTCGTTTCCTTGGTAGTACCCCATAGTTGAATGGCGTACGTCCATAATTATATTTTTATACAGCACAAGTTTCCAATTGGTTAACAGCTTAGATTTTCTGTTTAATAGCGAGTAAAGCTGCTTGAATACGTTTTAATTTTGTTCCTTCTTCTTTTGAATGTGATATTTCCAAGTCAGTTTACTGTCAATATTCATTTAGGAATAATTGAAGATCCAGAATATGTTTGTGCGTTTCATTTGCATTCCAAGCAATTATTCTTAACTTATTGTCCATTTTTGTCAAACTTGTTTACCAGGTGTGCTATTATACTCCTCATGTCGAATCAATTGTTTCATCTTTTTTTTAAGCTCTGCAGTATCGTCATTTGTCATGGCGTTATTGTTGTTTTGTTGGAAGCTTACTTACTTTTGGGGTGGTCGAATGATTGTGTGAGACTGAGGGGAGGAAGCTGCTTTTTACGAATAGCTTAAGCCATTCTCCACTTTGCTGGAGTTTACTGGCCTTTGCTGAATTTTTATTTGTTATCTGTAAAATATTTAGGGCAGACGAGCAGGAAACCGTAGGATTTTGAGTGTTTTTTAGATTTCGCAGCGCATATAGAGATTTACCACAGAGAGTACATTTTATTTTGTTTGTTGCATTCATTCTCACACATACTGGATCTTTGGTATAGTAGTTTCGGTGGGTCCATATTTTTGGCAGTTAATACATTGCGCTAACGTCCTCTTTTTGTGGGGGGCTTCAAATTGGATTTTGGTGTGATGTAGATATATTATAAATGTTATTATTGGTCGGGTTGCTTTTAAGTTCAGTTGTGATCAGAGGTAGTGGTTTATTGCTTGTTTTTTGTTGAATTTTGTATATATTTATAACTTCGTGGTCCAATTCTTTTCATTCGTGTATTATTTCGTCGACGTCGGATGTTTGATGAAGGTTTCTCAGTATTACATTAAAACTACTATACGATCGTCTTTAGGCTTAAACGTGTAATATTTAATGCCTTTTTACCCCCTGTGCATAAGTGGTGGCTTTTTAGCTTTTAGAGGCTGTTTGGTATCATTGTCTATACTTTGAGAGTTAGTAGTATTACTGTTCAGTTGCTAGTCGTTTGCATCGTCTTCGCGTGCTAGGTGTTCAAACACGTTCTGTGTGCTAGATTTGCTTAACCATTATTCATGTAATATTGTTTGTTTGGTACTTTGTAATTTGCTTCTATGCTCTATGTTATTGTTTTGCGATTGTTCTATTGGTTTGTCTAGTGATTGCATTTTATGGTTCCTTTTGTTTGATTTTAACTGTTCGGAAGCAGGATTATTGTTTGTTTTTTTTTGCATTTTGTACTTGCGTGTGTGTATTTGTCTAAGGCGTAACTGTCACATATTTTACACTGATCTCCAAAAAGGTGGCTGTATGGGAAGTTGTTTGGGCAAGGTATATATCCCTTGTTGAAAGGGATTCCAAATCGATTGGATTCTTCGTGCAAGTGCGCCCGCCGCAGCGGCTGCAACTGGCCGACATTTTCTACAGATCCTTAGGTTCACAACTCTGTGGGCCTTATTTATTCCTCGCAAGCATAACTTAGTTGCGAGAGCATCAACCCAACACATAGAGCCACATAAAACAGTGTAGATTTACTCATGAAACCTAGTAGAACCCGTATTTGCTGTATATGTCCACCTAGGTTTGGGAGAATACTGTCTAGCTTTTGTGTTATAGCAGCTGCTTTTTTGGCAGACTGGCTTAGATGGCACTTAAAACACAGACGGCGGTCCAGAAGTACTCTCAGGTACTTTATATAACGCCTCGATTAAATAAAGTTATTCTCACTGAAAGTTTTTCAACCTTTTTTCTGGAGCTCATAAGCACTAACTCGGTTTTATGTTCCGCCAGGCATAGATGGTTTTGCCTAAGCCAACTTCTTGAAATTGCAACCATTCTTACGAATTTTGATGCGGCCTCACTTAGCGTCTTTGCCACTTCGACAATTGTGACGTCATCAGCATAGCCGACTATCTCCACACCACTGGATTTATTAATCCACAGGATGCCATTGTACGTGATATTCCACAGTAATGGACCCAGGACGGAACCTTGTGGGACACATCTAGTTATCTCATAAGTCTTGGTGCATTCTTCTGTATCACAGACCAGTCACTGAAGTAAGGCTCTATCGTCCAAATCAGGTAGCCGGGTATCTGCAATAAAGTTAGCGCATTAATAATACAGCTCCAATCTGCAGAATTAAATGCACATCGAGTGTGACAATTGGGCAGTACGTTTTTTTGCGATTTAGCTACTTTGTGCCATTTAGGCCTCCGTGGCAATATCACAGACCTTTTGGATTGCTTCCACACTGCCTCTGATTGCTCTGAAGCCAAATGGCAGTTCGGGCAGTCCATTTGGTGCCTCTGTGTACTGCTGGAGTTGAGTGTAAATAATCCGTTCTAGATCCAGTAGTAACGGAATGAATGCCAACCGATGATTCTTCCGGTATTTGGGAAAATACCTTCTTATACGCATCTTGTGAAAAGCTCGCAGAACACGTGAGGTTTTGAGCCGATGGCTCTTTTTATAGCAACATCAGCTATTCAGCCATCAAAACATGGACAATTGTTCACCTTCACCCTTTTTGATGCAGCATCTAGCTCTGATCTGCTGATAAGAGGTACATCATCCAATCCCTTTATTGTGAAGATGCTGGAAACTATTTTATCCACAAGAGCAACGGAAGAAGTGATATCCTGCAATGTGACCGTACTCTAAGAACTTGCTGAACCTTGTTGGGCTTATGTGCTACATGAGCGAACCCAACCCACTTTAAGCGATCCCGCTTAAAGATAGATTACTGGTAGTCTTATGGTAGCTATCTGTGTTTGAATTTGAATTGCAAGTTCCTAAGATTACCAGGGGTGGTACCTCCCATACAAACTCACGGTCAAATTAATGGTATTAATAAAAAATAACTTTTTTACTTATGGATCGACTGATTTGAAATTTGGACATTATGAGTTTCTGAAGGATATTCATCTACCATATAAATTTCAAGACCCTCCGACTACCAAAAGGGGTACCTCCCATACAAACTCAGATCGCAATTCATGCTCTTATTAGAAAGAACAGAGAAGTCGCAAAAAGTATTACCAACACGATTAAATACACACTTTTGACTGTAAATCCACATAATTACATTTTGGCAGAAATTGGCAGAAAGTTAGTTTTCACTACAGAATACACTGGCCCGTTGGTCATGTTTTTTCTGTTTTAGGACATAAAATAAACAGTACACAGAAATAACATATGACAAGTACAAAAAATTTTTTTTTTCCTGTTTTACGTTTAACATATCTTGAACTTTCCCTTTCAATATCAATTTTCAATTGAATGAATTGACTATGAAGCGGACTTGGGTTGGGAGACTTCGTTCATTCATGATGTAGCATTTGTTGTCGGTCAGCCAGCCTTTGGTTTCAACCTATGGCTTGGATTCCTGATGATTGGTCATGGTTCCTTCAATGCATTTTTTAAGGTAAATATGGCAACATGTTCCTTGTGAGTGTTCTCTGTATGATGATTTGAGAGATTTGAATGCGTTCGGTATTTTGAGTATTAATGGGGAATATGATTTTAGTCAGGCACTCTCCAATAGTGATAGTGTAAGGTGTTTGAATGAAATTGCACGAGCAGCATTTTTGAGGCGCCGACGGTTTATTTTGAATGGTGCGTGAGTGTGTGTGTGTTTTTTCTTTTTTTGAAAATCCAAGGAGGTGTAAATCTTGAAAAGATCCTAGCAGACCGACCTACTAGAATGCACGATTCACCGGACAAACAGTCTCATTAGGTGCCTACGTACTAAAACCACCCCCTGGACTACACTGGCTCTTTTTTCAACCCTGGCGGGACCACCAATTGAGGTATTACTTCGCCAGGGAGAGCAGGTTACACCACACTGCTGTTCAGTTCCTCATCTCTTCGGACCTGCTGCATTATTGACACGATTATCCCGGACGCTGTGTTCCAGGAGTTTTCATCCTTTAGCATGTAGTTAATCACGCCATTTGGTGTAAGATTTCTAGATACCTTAGCCGTGATTAACAAACGGAGTACAAACCGGGAACAATCCATGAGAACATGGCGAGCATTTGCTCGCTGGTTTGTACAAAACAGGTAATGCGGGTCATCTAAATGCTTGAATTTATGTAAATATTCCCGGAAGCATCCATGTCCTGTGAGAAACTACGTGAGATGGTAGTTCAGAGTACCATGCTTCCTAGAAGTCCATCTACTGATGCTTGGGATTACTTCGAACGTCCATCAGCATTGCCAGGGCTGCGCAAGACTTGATGTTTTCTCAGTTGAGAACTTTAGGTGGTCCCTAAAGCTGGAACGGCAATCCAAGAAAACCCCCAAATATTTTATTGAGGATGCAGAAGCTATATCTTGCGTCCCGACTCGAATATTAAGGGATTCTATCTTCTTCCTGCTTCCTGACGAGGACCAACTCATTTTTTTGGTCTGCTAGTTCTAGATCAGTTTGCCATAGCCAATTTTTGATGTTTAATATAGCAGAGTTCCATTTTTCCTGCAGGTATGGAAGCGTTTTTGCAACTATTACTACTGCTATATCATCCGCATAGCCAATTATTTCTACTTCATCCGACAGGTATATTGAAGACACCATCATACATCGCATTCCACAGGATCGGACCAAGCACTGATCCCAGTAGTATAGTAAACTTGTGGACCTACTTCTGTGTCATACAACATCGTTGCACCTGTTGCTGTTGGTACACAAAGATTGCCCGCACAATGTTGGACCATTTTGCCGAATTGAACGCATTTTTTATGTCCAGGGTGACTACTGCGCAGTATTTCTTTCTGCCCCAAAGCCATCTTTCACCAGCAATCGCATGCCGTGCAATATCGCAAACTCGGTTTATTGCGTCGATGGCACACCTGTTCCTCCTGAAACCGTATTGGTTTTGATGTAGGCCATTTGGACCTTCTGTAACCAAGACGTCGACTTGATTGCATTCATCAGCAGCAACCTGCGTCCTTGCCTGGGTCCATGAGTGCTCAACAAAATCCTCGAGAGAGCCTTGCAAGATCTCGCCGCCTTATCGCTGGCGTAAATTAAGTGCTCCTTGAAAGTGAGCCTATAGTCTAGGGTAACCTCTAGATACACCAGCGATCTTCTAGTGGTGATGGCCGTGTTGCCGGCTGTTACCGTAGCTCTTTCCACGTCTTTCTGACTGCTTATTAATATGGCTTCAGTCTTATGTTCCGCTAGGCTAAGACCTACGTGGTTCAGCCATGGTGCGATGGTTCTAATGGCTGTGTTGCATCGTTCAATCGACTCACTGATGTGCTTTCCGATGACCACAAGCGCGATGTCATCCGTAAACCCCACAATATTTACCACGTTTGGGAAGTGCAGTCTAAGAATGCCATCGTACATTATGTTCCAGAGAAGGGGTCCGAGAACAGACCCTTGGGGCACTCCTCCGGTTACTTGGTATGTTGACTCACCGTTTGCAGAGTCGTAGATGAGAACACGCTGGCTGAAGTATCTTTTGAGCATTCTCAGCAGGTACTTCGTGACTCCAAAGTTGGCAAGCGCCTCCATGATTCTGTCCCATCTGGCCTTGTTAAAGGCGTTCTTTATATCGAGCGTGATCACTAGGCAGTATTCTTTGTCCCCGTCTACCCATCTCCTTCCCCGGATCGCAGCCTGCGCAATCCTGGTCACCTCAGAAACAGCGTCGATGGTTGAACGCTTTTTCCTGAAGCCAAACTAGGACGGGGAGAGGCCGCCAGTGTGCTAGATTTCTGACTCGACCCTGTTCACTAGGATTTTCTCCAGTACCTTGCCTGCTGTGTCCAAGAGGCAAATTGGTCTATACAAAGATGGTTCCCCTGGAGATTACCCCGGTTTGGAGATGAGCCACCAACCTCTGAATTTTCCAACAGGATGGGAAGACACCCTCCATTAAGCAGAGGTTGTACAGATCAGCGAAGAACTGAGGCTGTAGGTTTATCGCCAACTTAAGTACACTATTTGGAATCTGATAGGGTCCTGGTGTTTTGCCACCTTTCATCCACTTTGCCACAGTTAGGATTTCGTCTGTGGTGACCAGGAAGAAGCCGTTCAGCTCCTGACTCTCGTCCTCCCGGCTATCCAGGCACAATTGCGGCTGCTGGGGGAAGAGCGTAGTCCCGATGTGCAACATCTCAGTGGAACTCAAAAGAGGGACCGGCTTGTGCTCTTTTGTGTTTGTGACGATCACTTGGTAGGCCTTACCCCAGGGATCATTTTTCACATTGTCGCATAGCTTGAGGAAGCATCGCTTTTTGCTGACATGCCCTTCTACAAGAGTGGTAGCTTTCTCGAAGCTCAAGAACCTGACTCGAGTGCCTGGATCGCTAATATAACCTGCGCGACAGAATGCATTGACGTCTAGCCAACGCAATATCTTGGTTCTACCAGTATACTGGCTCCTGTCAGTAGCCCCTCCTAGCCGCGTATCGCTGTGCTCTGCGGATATTGTTGTCCGCAGTAATCTCACAGAGTATGGCTTGGTGATCACTCGCAGTGTATATGTCGCTCAAAGTCTACTTAGAGTGGTTGACCAGAGAAAGACTCACGAACGTGAGATCCACTGCCGACCCAAAACCACCTCTTGTGATGGTGTGCTCAGAGCCCTCCGGATTGCACTTCATTCGAATATGGCTGCCTTACGGTCCACGTCACAGCACCAGCGCTCGTCGCTACCACACATGTATGGCTCGCTCAAGATAGCCACGTCAACCTCTTGTTCTTGGATCGTCTGCCAAAGTAGGTCCTGGGCCGCAACACAATGATTCATGTTTAGTTGCAGTAACTTGAACATTGCGTTTATTTTGTTTTCCTTTCAGGCGACGCAGGACAGTCTCGACTGCCAGCTATGTGGTTGGTATCACCCATTTCTCTCGCCACACAGAGGAAGCAAATTGGCTTGTTAGTGCACGTTTTCACTTGGTGTCCTTCTTGTCCACATCTGAGGCAGCACTTGCTTTTGTCTACCGCACTCTTGCATCCACTGGATTTGTGATTCACCTCAAGGCATTTGAAAGACCTGAGGGGCTGCTGCCACTCTCGGATTCTGCAACGAGTCCATCCTATTTTCACTCTGCCGGCTTTTATGAGGAGTGCTGCGGTTTTTGTTGGCAGGCTAAGAGTGGCCTCCTGCGTTCCAGCGTAGGTAGGCCGGAGACTTTTGATATTTCCCCTCAACCTTGAATTGCTCCTTACACGCAGATATAATATCGTCCATATTAGTGGCATCGTCGATATCAAGGATGTGTCTCATGCGTAACGGACGTATGCTTGCACTCTCACCGAGTGTCGAGCCCACCGCGTCCTTGAGCTGCTGGAGGTTTTCCTTCATGGGACCATCCATCTCCAATAAGACATCTCCCTACAGCGTCTTTCTGATCCGGTTCACGTTGTCGCTTACCTCCTTAAGAGCCTCATTGTGGGTCATAATCCTCACAATGTCGCTGTATGATCTTTCATCCTTTGCCTCGATGATCAAAGCATCAGGACGGACCCTCCTTCTGGGCGCTCCGGTGCTTTTTCCCTTGGCTCTGGTTCTCCTCTTAACTGTACTCCAGTCAACTTCAGGCTCCTGCACATTTACCATGTCGGAAGATTTATTGGCTTCTGGGGGTACGGCATCCTTGGGTTTTGCAACGGCCGGGGTATTACTACTTCCCAAAGGCTGACGAATATTAGTTGTCCTTGCCTTTTTCGGTGGTGTTTTCCTCTGCCTCTCATTTGGCTCCCTTGCTCTCTTAGGCGTGCCTTTTTCACGCAGAGTGACTACCACATCCGTCTGTGTCCCTACATGAGACGCTTCCTTCTAGGAGGCACACAACTCCATTATCCTACATTGCAGTGTTGATATATTAACTATTTTGTCACGCAACGCCTGGTTCATGTGCCTCTTTTCTTTGTCGCTTACGATAGCGACTAGGTCCTCGAGACGAGGAACTTAGTCCGGAGCTACCGGCGATGGTCCGCTTCTAATTTGCTGGTTTCAGGACACTAGGGGGCCACATTGCCCCTAACTCCTCCACTTTATCAGCCACTTGCAGCACTTCCCTAGGCGAGCTCATAGTCTTGGAGCTCGACTTAAAAGCATCTTCTGCATTGCACGCGCTGCTTAAGCCGCACATCTCCAGATTGCCTACTTGCCATTTATATAAGTAAATATTACAAATTTTGCAAAAATTTTGCATATACAGCAAAAAGTAAGCAGATCGTGTACACCACCACCTTTTTTGAAAGTAACGAAAATAATCGTCTACTCAAAAAGTGAAAAATTGGTGTACGGGGACCCTTCCTTAAAACGATCAGCTGTTCATCTCGCTCACGCTTTTTTGGAAAAGCCAAACTTACAAAATCAGCCCACCTGAGAGAAAAAACAAAAAAAAGAAGCCTCCTCCACCAGAAGGAAGCAAATAGCGAAAATCCAACACGCCGACAAACGCGCACGGCAACAACAGGTAAGTAGCACAAGTATATTTACAATTTACAAACGCAGAAATTAACATATGTATATTTTTCCAGGATCGCGAAAAAACACATCCACTCATAACTGATAACTCGATGTTTCTTTTTTTTTTTCTTTTATTGAAAGAAGATATAGATTTATGAAATAAAGATAAAGATAGAGATAAAGATGGTTGTACAAGGACCTTACGGGACGGCTAATCAGCAAAGTTTCATAACTCGATGTGTGATCGTGTGTGTGTTTTTTTTTTTTTTTTGGTCATTTAAAAAAGAAAAGATAGATTAAAAAATATAATATGAGGATACAAAAGTTATAGATAAAGATGGAGAAAACAAAAAATTTGAGATTTTTGTACCAGGACCTTAAGGGACGGCCGATCAGCAAAGCTTCGTAAGGCTGGTACCGCCACAGTTAGCCAACGTCTTGAGTACGGCGGGATCTCCCCAGACTGCGTAACTTCTTCATCACTGAAGCAGAAAATCTGGAAGCCGCATTCCAATTGGACGGACGTTCCAGCATCTGACCAACTAGGTTCGCGACAGTAGGTTCCTCTACTATGACATCTCTCAGCTCAAGCCGCTCATTATCGAATCTATTGCATTCGAAGATAACGTGCTCGGCGTCCTCCTCATACTAGTTGCCACAGTACATACACCAGAGGGCATCTTCATGGTGGAATCTGCATATATAATTACGGAAGCATCCATGACCGCTCAGGAGTTGTGTCGATTAGCACAAGCCTCGCGAGAAGAAGGGCGGCATCTTCCGATTCAGTGCGAAAAGCGCTGATTACTCTGAGAGCGCCCAGTCTGTACACATTGTGTGTGTTTTTGTTTGTTTGTGTGTGTATGTTTTGTTTTTTTTGAAAAATCCAAGGAGTTGTTAATCTTCAAAAGATCCTAGCAGACCGACCTATTAGAATGCAAGATTCACCGGACAAACAGTCTCATTAGGTGCCTACGTAAAACCACCCCCTGGGCTACACTGGCTCTTTTTTCAACTCTGGCGGGACCACGAATTGAGGTATTACTTCGCCAGGGAGAGCAGGTCACACCACACTTCTGTTCAGTTCCTCATCTCTTCGGACCTGCTGCATTATTGCCACGATTATCCCGGATGCTATGTTCCAAGAGTCTTCATCCGTTAGCATGTAGTTAATCACGCCATTTGGTGTAAGATTTCCACTTACCTCGGCCGTGATTAACTCTTTGAGGAGTACAAGCCGGTAAAAATCCATAAGAACATGGCGAGCATTTGCTCGCTAGTTTGTACAAAACAGGCAATGCGGATATGTAGATATTCCCGGAAGCATCCATGTCCTGTGAGAAACTGCGTGAGATGGAAGTTCAAAGTACCATTCTTCCTAGAAGTCCATCTACTGATGCTGGGGATTAGCTCGAACGTCCATCGCCCCTTTGTTGAGCTTTGCCAACGCT
>JBANCV010001101.1:0-19233 GCA_037040105.1 Amiota albilabris | reverse complement strand
TGATTATGTGTCGATGATTTGATTATTGCTTAAATATCCAAAAGGTCTAGTTCAGTCTTCTCGTGTTTTGTCGCATTAAGATTTTCATATAATCCAACCATTGATAGCATATCACAAGGAATTGCACATATATCGTAAACAGAGAAACTCACCGTGCTCATATAGGTGTATCGGCCTTCGGTATCGCATCTTGTTCTACCATTAAGAATCAAAACTCCATGGTCATCGCAATCTGAGAAAGTTTTTTCCACTGATATTAACAATTTGATATTGTGATCTTCTTCTTTCTGTTCCTGCTATAAATGAAGCTAATATGAGGCCCGCAGTTACTTATTGCATTTGACCGATCGCTCAATATTATGACTGTTCGGACAAAGACATAACATTAACACAACAGCAACATAGCAGCGACATCAACACAACAGCCACACAGCAGCGACCATAGCAGAGACGACAATAGCGTCGGTAACAAAGCTCAAAAAAAAATGAGCAAAAGTCAGTTGCAATTTACATGCAGACCATAATAGCTGCATGACTAATAAACAAATGAATAAATGAATCTCATATAAAGTGTAATGAAAATATAATAAAGATATAGAATCGTGCAACTTATATAAATGAATGTTGATAAATAAAATAAAATTATAAAGCATTTGGTGATCGTGACAGGACATTAACCTGTCCTGTTTTGTAATAAGAATTTGGATTGGCACAAAGGCCAAGCTCCAAAAATCGAACCAGATCAAAGCATTGCATATACATCGGACTCTCGGAGAATCATCATCACATCATCGGAGCATTGCACATACATCGGGGCAACATCGTCACATCATCGGAGTGTTACATCATCATCATCGTCAGATCGTCGGAGCATCATTATCATCGGAAAGACCAACCAACAACAAGGAAGTATCAGTGGTGGTCAAGAAACTGAATGTATTAATTTGATTTGTTTTTATTATTTACGCACGAAGAGCTTGCCAAATCATTGGGAGTAACACGCCAAGCTATTTCCCATCGTTTACAACAATTGGGAATGATCCAAATGCAAGGAAATTGGGTCCCATATGAATTGAAGCCGAGAGACGTTGAAAGACGTTTTTCACGTGCGAACAAATGCTTCAGCGACAGAAAAGAAATGCTTTTTTGCATCGTATTGTTACTGGCCATGAAAAGTGGATCCATAACGACAATCCCAAGCGAAAAACATGATACGGCTGCCCCGGCCATGCCTCATCATCAACGGCCAAGCCAAATATTCATGGTGCCAAGCTCATGCGTTGCTTATCCTTGGGCTCAGTTCGATATGAGCACTAATGTATTTCCTGTATTTAAGTGAGTTGGTCTTATTTGGTTAATTGCATGGGATACTCTCTGATTTGAGGATACTCTAGTAAGCTGAACAGGATCGGAGGGTGGACCGATGACAAATCTGCAAGAGCTTCTGCTGCTATTAAAGTGCTTTCTAGTGATAGCAAGTCCGGTATTTTAATTAGGGATCTGCTGGCCAGTATGTAAGCCTCCCCGGTGAGATATAATTTAGTTTGTTATGTGCACAAATAAGCGTTTTGTATACTTTCTTTCCCTTAGGGTTTGACAGTCGGGAACCACAGAGCGACAGTTTTGCATTATAATCACCAGCGGCGAGGAAGCGATCACTTATAGAGTTGAATAGCTGCATGAATTGCGCTTCTGTTATTGCAAAACTTGGAGGACAATTAACTACTGACAATGCAATGTATCCTAGTTTCGATTGCACAAGTAATGGTGTAGCTTGCATATGTTTTTTCGCAATTCCTTTCAACGGATAGTGCTTAATTCGGTTTTTGACCAGAACTCCGGTTCCACCATGCGCTTTACATTCTGGGCGATTCGTGCTATAGAAAACATATACTGGTACAAGGAGCATAACATCAATATTACTGTCGTTTAGAAATTTGAAAACTTCTAATTTATGTCGAGAGATTCTATTTGAATTCCAGAGACAAATGCTTAACAGACCTATTGATGGTCTATTGCGATCGATGAAGAATTTTGTTTTGATTTTGCATCAATTCTGTCATTGCACTCTGCATAAGTGTTATGAAATTCATCATGCATTGCTGCATTGACATTAATATTGCTTCGATGCGTTTTATTAAACCTTGAGTTTTTTCAGGCGCATTATTTTGTTGATGTACTCACCTATGGGAGCAGAGCGAATAGTTTGAGCTAATAGGCCATCGGATGAGGAGAGAGTAGCATTCCTAGTCACGGGTCCAGAATTCAAGGCATTAGCAAAGGATACCCCAAGGATAGCTGTATGACCGAGCTTGGCTCGTATGGTCAATATTATTACTAGGTCAAGGGTGTTACCCGTCGTCCTAATGTTCAGCTGACTCTTCAGATTTTAAAAAGTACATATCCTCTATAGTATCGTGCAGTACCTTCTTGTGTGTCCAAACTCCTTTCAGTTGGTATATTGCACAGGAGTGTTACGCTTGTGCGGCTTCTTCTGTGTAATTCTACGATGTAGAAAGTACTGCAGATTGTAGGTAGGATGAACTGCATTTTTTTCATTGACTTGTTATTTGCATCAAGATCAAGTGTGACCATTGGCTGCGGAACTTCTTGCCTATTGATGATGTTTATCACCACTTTTGGTTTGAATTTTATCAATCAGAGCACTCTTTATTTCGTTGGTATCTACATTGGCTTCGATACATTATTATTATTATTATTATGTGAAAACTGTCGTTGCCAATGAGTTGTGTGATCTTTCCTACAAGAGCACTCGGGCTTTGCTCTCATATGTAAATTGGTGGCTGTTTGAATTTTCTGATTTTACGTGAGCCTGGCAGAATTTGTAGTTGGAATTTCTAGATTTCCACTTAACAAATGGAACTTGTTTGTACTGAGTGGATCCTCTATTTCGCTTGTTTCATTCATGCGGCTTAGTTTCGATTTATTCCCGGCTTTATTTTTCGGGCTAAGTTAAGGTTTTATTTGGACGTATCGATCGATACAAATCTGCACTAACGATTTGGTTTTAGTTGTTTTCTCTATCTTTTTATGTCCACTTTTTGAGACAGCTTGCTCAGATCGCATATTCGGAGCTCCAAGTCGTGCTTGCCATAATACCAGATGTACTCGTAGTAACGAAGTTAGAGCTTGTTGTTTTAGTTGCTTGTTTGTGTTGATTTTGAAATCGGGCTTTGTAAGGAAATAAGATTTGGAGATAAGCATTGTTCGCTCCACGATGGCATTACATTAGGGTTTAAGTTTCCCAATCGACATTGGCGTGTTGTTCTGGCTGTAGACTACTTCTTTTCTTTAATTTAAATTGAATTTCTTAACTTTGAATCGCTTTGCCGTCAATTCTTAATGACGTCAATATTATAATATAAATATTCGGTAATATACAACAATGGAAAAAAATTTCTGGTCACATGCAACCGATTGCAGGTAATGTTACAGCCCAAGATTGATGTAAATATACTTTGGCTTTTCACTTATTCCTTTTTCTTCTAGGAGCACGAAAAACTCACTTTCACTCGAAAAATAATAAAAATCAAACATAACAAAAAAAAGAAAAATTGCTCGTGTGTCATCGTACACGTGATAGAAGTGAAACTCCTCAAAAACGGACAGAGAGCGAGAGAAATCATCTTAAAACAAATACAACAATACAACATTTGCATTCAAAATATTCTGTTCAGTCTACGTCTGTCCCCTCTTGCCCAAAAATTAGATCAACTGCGAGCTTCTTTGTGTTTCCCGTTCTCTTTTCTTTGTACATTCGCTTGTTTTTGTACAATATACAAGCTGGTTGCTTACATGTTCTTGTTGTGTAATTGCAATTTCTTTATTGAGATTTTCTGACTTCTGGTGGGTTTCCCAAAAATTGTATTATTTGTTGGCGTTATGTCAATAGACATACACACTGTGAAATCTGTGAATTTGAAGTATCTACCTTGTGCGGTTCATGAAATAGAATCGAAAAAACGTCACGTTTTTTTTTAGTTTATATATAAAATATATATATATATATATAAATATTGTATAATAATATAATTTAAATATAATTCTTGTTAATTTGCAAATAAGTTGTTGATTAACTACTTAAATTCCTTTATTAAATTATGGCGAAATAAAATCTGTCGATAACCAAATATTGGATCCAAAGCTTATCTAGGACACAAACCATATTTTTTTTGCAGATCTTCTTAAGCTTTCAATAGTACCAGCTATGGATCAAAGGTCGAATTGCCGAAAATATTGTATTTGAAATTAGAATAGTACCAAATCCAAACCCAACGCTCAAAAAAAAAAAAAGAAAACACTTGTTACATATTTATTTACTTTTTATGAACTTGATATGTTTATCAAATGTTTTTAACGCCAAAGCGCGTTAGTAGTGAACATCAACAACACTGAAATATCAACTCCGAAATAGCAACGCCGAAATAACAAAACTGAATATACTTTTCAAACACTGCGAATGGTAGCACTTTCAACTTGGCACCATCTTTGAAAACAGTTATTACGGACAAAAAAAACTTTGAAAAAAGCGAAAATCTTTGAAAAAGTTCAGGTAAGACAGAAACTTAGCGTAGATTAAATTTTGTTGGATGGTAATAAAATAAAATAAAAGAATTAACTTATACAGAAAGAAAAAAATGAAGAGCGCAATACTCTTGTACGTACTCAGTTATCAGTAAATTTATTTATTTATTTTTTAATCATATTAACAAATAAAGAGATATAGAAAGTATAGTAATATGTTATGATTAAGGAAAGTGCAAAAACAAATTAAGACTTACAACTAGAAACCATTACCAAAACCTAAAACCTATAACAAACTAACAAATGATGACTAGTGGTAGAACTTGGTGAGACTAGCCCTGTTAGTACCATTATAGCCTGTCAAGTACCAACATAGGCAATCAATTATGTCACATTGTGTTTTACGTTCAGTTACGTAAGTTCATTGCGATTAGTGTAAAGGGTTTCCCAATTAGATGTGTTATTTTGATAATCAAAGAAAAATGGCATTTTTTAAGAATAATAATAATAATAATAAATAATAATATTTATTTCATTATAAAGAGGAAGGTATGCCGTAAATAATGAAAAACAACATCAGCCAAATGGCCACGTCGACCACGCTGTCAGGACCATATCATTTTCATGAAATTTTCTATAACCAAATCGCAAAGTGGCTGCCCCATGTCCTCGATAGCCTCACGAATTCCATTCTTGTCTTGAATCGACGCTTGGCTATTGGCGTAGACCTTATATTTTACGTGGCCCCAAAGGAAGAAGTCGCAAGGGGTTAAATCACAAGATCTCGGTGGCCAATTGTGATCACCTCTTCAAGAGAAAACACGGTCCGGAAACTTTTCCCGCAATAGATCAATGGGTTCGTTGCTTGAGTGGCACATAGCGCCGTCTTGTTGAAAGTAAACGTTGTCCCGATCAGTACCATTCCGTTCCGGCCATAAAAAATCATTAATCATCTTTCGATAGCACAATTCATTCACCGTAACTTTGCTCCAGCCTCATTTTCGAAAAAGTAAGGTCCAATGACCCCGCCGGACCATAAACTGCATCAATCAGTAACACGTTGATGATGGATAGGCTTTTCCACAATAACTCTTGGGTTTTCCGAGCCCCAGATGCGACAATTTTGCTTGTTCACGAAGCTACCGAGGTGGAAATGGACCTCATCTGTCAAGATGATTTTTCGATGGAATTCCGGATCATTTCTATGCATTTGAAGGACCCAATCAGCAAAGACATGACGTTGTTGATGATTGTCCGGCTTGAGTTCTTGTGTTAACTGAACTTCATAAGCCTCAAGACCCAATTCTTTAAGCAAAATATGGTGTAATGACATTTGTGGAATCCCCAATTTCAAAGAACGAGGAGGAATGTACAAACCTGGGTTTTCTTCAACACTTTCGGCTAAAGCAGCAGTCTTGGGTGATGTACACAGTTTTTATTCTTCAGATCACTTGTCCCAACAGCTTGAATGTTTCCACCAATTTTTGTATTGCTGTCCGACAAGGTGCTGCACGACGACCCAAAAATGTTTTAGTTTTACGAACCGTCTCTGGTAAATTTGCTCCATTTTTATAGTGAATTTTAATAATTTGAATACGTTGTTGAAGAGTGTATTTCAGTTTCTACTTGCCAAATGTCACAAAATGACAGCTTCAAAAGTGTGTTCTATCGAAATAGCGGGATATTCAAAATAACACCTCTTATTGGAAAACCCTTTGTTTAGTGATTGAAAGATCAATTTTTGCCTTTATTGTATTCACATGGGTTGTTTTATAGAGTAATTTAAGAAGTTTATTTTGGGCAATTTGCACGCGCTTCGTGTGAATGAGAGCACAGTCCCCCAAACTTTAGATCCCTATACTAAGATGGGGGCAAATATTGACTTGAAAATAATAAATTTGTTGTGGATTGACAACTTTGACTTTCTATTTATCAAAGCATAGAGCATATAGGTAGTTTTATTACTAAGATATCATATATTATTGGTTCAGGGTGTGTCGTTGGTATTAACTGTGAGATTAGTGTTTGGTAAGCGGATATTTTTTCTTTTCCTAGAAAAGAGAATTGCAGAGAACTTTTCAGCGTTCAGCTTAATTTTCCACTTTTTGTAATACACTTCAAGGTAGAATAGCGAACGTTGAAGTGTGTTATGTATTTCGTCAAAGTTATTTCTTGCACAGTAAAGAGCAGCGTGATCTGCAAAGATAGTAAGAGTTATCCAGTACATGTAAATCATGGGTATATAAATTATACAAAATGGGGCCCAAGACAGTACTCCTGCACTGATAACCTGGACAATCGATTGGACACCTTGCAGGTGGATATAGAATTTTCGATTGGTGAGAAAGCTCTGTATATTTTATATAAAGTAAGCTAGTGTGTTTGTAGTGATTAGCTCCATCATGCCATACTGTGGAAAATGCCGCTTGTATGTCTAGGATGAGACGTTGCTTTAAAACTTTTCCAAAAACCTTAGCAGAGCAACACAGTTATTAACTTACTGTTGTTAGTGAGCCCAGTGCTTTACCAGGTTTAGGAATTGCGATGATTTTGGCCACATTCCACACTTTCGGAAAGTAGCCGATATGAAGACAATCGTTAAATAAAGTTTGCTAACTTATGATAACAAAATGCGCTAGTTGGCAGATTTTTAACTCCTATGTTAGGCTGTTTCTTGCCTTGTGTTGTAAATAAAGCCATTGTGTGAGAAATTTGGTGTAATTTGATAAATTTGTGGTTAATTTAGTTATTTGCCAAAATTTCGGTAGGTCGATTAGCTTAAGCGACAATGGTATGTAGGAAGGTTAATACTGAAAATTACGCAGTGCAAAAAGCAAGAATTGTTTTTGAACAGATTCAATGCTGTCATTATACGTTTTAAATTATGGGTCCCATACACAAGATGCGTATTCAAGAATTGGTTTAACAAGAGAAGTGAATAATAATTTAGAAGTATAAGGATCATTAAACTCTTTAGACCAACGTTTGATGTATCCCAATACACATCTAGATTTATTAATAGAAGACGAAATATGCGTTTCGAGATGCAGCTTTGGATTCTTCAATAAACCTAGATCACTAAAGTAAATGACACGTTGAAGTGTGTGATTATTGATATGGTAGCTTTAAGCAATTAGATATTTACGATAAAATGACATAGGACATAGTTTAAACACTTCTCACAATTAAGCGTGAGGTAGTATAAAGAACATCAATGTGACAAGGAATCGAGATCTTGTTGCAGAAACATTTGTTGGACAGGAGATACTATAGGTAAGCATTACTTTACATCATCAGCGTACATTAAGACGTTAGAATGTTGAATGGCAGATGGCAAATCGTTAATGAAAATATTTAACAATAACGGACCAAGGTGGCTGCCCTGAAGAACGCAAGGAGTAGCACGAATAGTTTTAGATAAAGCTGTTTTCAAAATAACTCTTTGGATTCTGGAAATTAGACAGGATGTAATCTAGCTTACTAAATTAGGGTGAAAACCAAAGGTATTAAATTTTTTAATGATAACAATTGTATATGACATCCATTTTATGTTTTTGAGAGAAACTATAATTGACCAACGAAGTAAATTCCAATAGGTTGGTTGTAGTCGAACGCTTCCTGGTGAATCGGTGTTGTGAGTTACTTAACAATGGAAGGACGAAATGCTGTACCTGATCAGTGGTAATTTGTTCAAATAATTTTGGGATAGCGCAAAGTTTAGCTATTCTTCAGTAATAAGAAATATAAGCTTTTCTGCCCTTTTTTGTGGAGTGGGATGATGAAGGACTGTTTCCAAATATTAAGTAAAACAGAGGTATTCAGAGATAAGTCAAACAGTTTGTAGACTAGTTGAAAATTATAGCGGGATACTGCATATTTAGTGAAATCAGTGGACAAACTGGACCTTTTATATATTTTAAATTGTCTATATTTGTGATTTTTTAATTTAAGAAGATCGCGAGAAAGCCAAGGTGGCGTATGAGGATTAAACTTAAGTTTAATTTTCGGAACACAAATTTAAAAAAAGATTTCCATAGTTTCGTAAAAATTCTTGTATCATTGGTTAGGTTACAGGACATGTCCAAAACACTTGATTGATGGACCCGAAAAATACACGGGAAACAGTTTCTACTACAAAATTTCCTATTAGGTGAGTATTTAAGTGGGGATTTCTTGACGTTTCAATGAATTGATAATTACAATGGCAACTCCACAACCCCTGTGTGCGATCTTTGGTCCTTTCTATAAATAGTGTAATTAGGAATTTGGAGACTATTCCTAGATGTTAGTCATGTTTTGAAGATTAAGCATCTGCTGTTGAACGGCACGTGAGTTCCATGCCATAACATTGAAATATTCTATATTATTTACTATCATAGACAAATTTCATTGCTAATTGAGTAATGAAATTATATTGTTCACTCTTACAAGAGAAATTTAGAAGCTTATCCATATGTTCTGTTGTAAGAGAGTTTCTCTCCTCAAAAGTAAACAGGTCAGTAGAAGATTCCTTGGCAGGTGCTGTTGTTGTGGTAGTGGGCATGAGAGGAGCTGGTGCTTTTTCCTGAGAGCCGATAAGAGCTTTCCTATAATTTATTGGAGACAAGTGGTTCTGCGTAACATGAATGTCTCTAGTAGGAGCAGTGCTAGTGCCTTGGTTATGCTGATAACTGCTTGTGAGTTGAGCTGAATTGTTTTGGTTTCGTTGTCGTTTGGAGCTCGGTGATTTCTTTTGTATTAAAGAAAGGTACGAAACTCGGCAAGTTCAGGCAGCGTGAGTGGAGGGCTGACCACCTTTGCAGTTGTCATAAAGAAATGTGCTTGTGTTAGTGCTCGATGATGTCGTATGTTGACCAGCACAGAAAGCACAGGAAGTGGCAACGTTACAACTGTTAGATCCGTGGCCATAAAATTGGCAGTTATAGCATTGTGTAAGCTTCCTTGGCGATTTAGTCTTGTATTCCCAACGAACTTTTGTATGGTTAATGAATTGGTGATCATTTCGCTGTTTTTGTAGTGTAGTGGATTTATTTGCAAAATACATATACTTTAGTGTTTTTCCCACAGTTTTAAAGTTAGTGCATTGAAGACCATTAGATAAAAATATTGTTTTAATCTCTTCATTTGGTAGTTTATCCAAACCAGAGAGAACGGCTTGCATGGCTTTGTTTCTCTGTTCTCATAAGAAAAAAACTCACAATTGTTACTTTTAAGATGTTCGCAGATATTGGTGTAACAGTCGATGTTATTGACAAATATCTTGTTGCCAATTGATATGGTTGCTTATATTAATCTTTTTAAGCAATTCATGTATATAGCTAGCACTTTTCTTTAGTACATTGGTAGGTGGGATTTTAACATTTGAAGTGACTGGAGGCACCAAATCATCATCTGATTGATCGCTAGTTGGATCATTAACAGGGGCTAGTTTGTAGTGGGCGAAAATAATTAGTGTAAAAGTTAATTTGGGTACTATTAGTAGCAGTAGTATTTATATGAAATCGCTGCATCTTAGTTATGCTAGACCAATAGTTTTCTAATTTTGTTTGTGATGAACATTGTACTTTCCTTCGATGATTTTTATTATTGTTTTCTGTATGTTCAGTTAGTTTGACTGGTGATTGCGTTTGTCGGGGTCTTTTCTTTGAATGTAACTGTTCAGCAATATTTTTATTTTATGATTGAACTTTGTACTTGCGTTTGTTTTGTTGTTGTAGACTTAACTGTCACAGTTCTACCAAATGGCGCACTGGATGCATGTTTGGAAGTATTGTTGTTGCTTCGATCGTTGTCTTGGGTTAATGTAACTGCATTCGATGACGTGATCGAAGCAGTTGATGTGTACACTGTTGTTGTTGATGATGCTGCTTTAGTTGTTGAAGTCGATGCATTGTCTTGTATTGAAGTTGTTGTTGAACCAATTGATGCAGGGCACAGCGTAAGTGGAAGTTGCGGGGATGCACACTGGGCGCTTCATGGCAGGGAATGTCCGATTTTTACTTTGATTGGGTTCATAGTAGGGGAACCGGAATTTGCTCTACGCACTGCCGACTTTGTAGAAAACACTTTTCTTAGGAGGGTCAGCTGAGACAACATATTACCTTATCTTAGCGTATTGGCTGTTGACTTTTTGTTTGTCTGCACTATTCGAGTGTTCAGAGATGATTGAAATATATGCAAATGAAAGAGTAAATATAACAATAACACCAATACAAAATTCAAGGTTTTCTCAAATCTTAGAACACATAATTAAAACTAAAATAGTTAGGCACCTCGACGCAAATGACATTCTACCAATTCAGTATGGTTTTAGGTCTAAACTTAGTTGCATTCAGTCTTTATACTACTTTCTTAAAATGTTCATTAAACAAGTTGCACTCAATAGCTTATTTTTAATTTACTTCACAACTTGGATAATTAAATTAAATGCAAGAGCCAAAAGCCATTTACTTCACCAATAAACGCAAGACCTGTTATCTTCCAAATTCAAATTTGGTTATTGACACTAGTAGTGCTCCATGGGAAAACCACTTAAGATACTTTGGTTTCCACTTAGACCAGAAGTTAACATTTAACAGACATATAGCTAATACAATTGATAAAATAAACAAAGCAAGATGCATCCTCTATCCTTTCATAAACAGAAAATCCCTTTTATTTGCTTTTAATAAAATGGTGATATTTAGATCAATTTTTGTACCGATTATCCTGTAGTCTGGGGAGACTGCGCAAATCACACTAAATAAATTATTAAAAATCACATTGGATCTGCCATACTTTCTCTAGAGCATGTCTGCACAAAATAGCAAATGCTAAGCATATGTAGAAGCAAGTATCAAATGCAAAAAAAATTGTATTACTTTGCATTAATGTTACGTTCACAGAAACGAAACAAAAAATAGTAATAAATTGTGATGAAATGGAGAAAAAAACTTAAATGAAAAATCGTCTTTATAGTAAATTATTGTTACATGTCGCATATCTCTCTACTACTTTTTGCAGTTGTCATGGCTATCTAAGATAAATTTTTTTTCAAATATGACATTATGCCACTCTTCACCCCAAAAATGTATTTGTTTGCAAATTGCATGTGACCCTTCATGTGCTGTTGTTAAACTTTTGGTTTACGCACCATGGAGGTATGCTAACAGAATCGGTTTTCATATAAAATTTGAACTATTCGACTCCTTGCTATTTAAAGCCCTATATGAGCGTTAATTTTTCCGCTAATCATGGAATCAGCCACAGCAAAACTTTGTATCGGATGTCGATGGTGGTCATTCAACCGCTTTTGGAGCTGTAACATTATTTCCTATATTTTCCTATGCCCATTAGGTTTTTTAACAATATGTGTGATTTTCGAACCGCTTTCATAAATTTCTTTAATAATTCCTTGTTCTTGATCAGACAAACTTGTTCCACGTTTATGTTTATCTAACCAATAGTAAAATATTTAAAATTTATGCAAAATTTTCCCCAATTTAATACATACATTAACTAAAAGAAATAAATTTTACGATTTTTCTTTTTAAAAAGCACATGTCATCAAAAACAATCAATTAGATCTGATTTGCACATATTTACTCATATTTATATTTACTATGAAGACGATTTTTAATTCGTTTCTTCATTTTATCGTAATTTGTTACTATTTTTTGTTTTTATTTCGTAACATTGCACTACAAATAAAACTGCATACCCAAAATTTTGATAAAGGGTTTTGTACTTTTTTAAATATGAAAAAATATGATGCACATTTAATTATTTACAGTGCAGTCTAGTAGTACGTAAGTTCTATACACGGTTTTTTCCTTTAGTTCCCATATTTTCCTTATTACAAAACTATTTCAATTAAAAAAAAATCTATTTAATTAATCTGTAAATGGACAAGTCCCAGAAATAGTCCATAGTATTTTTGTTTTAATCGGACATTCGTCTTTATGAGGGCGATTCATTAAGTACCCGTGTTAGAAATGAAGACACCATTTTTTTTCAAAAAAAATGTTTATTTTTGTCCAACTTAGTCGTCCCCTTTTTAGAAAGATACACTTCTCCCAACGTTCATGCCATTTTTTTACGTCCCTGTATAACGCAATTCATGCAGTTTGGCGTTGACAACACCAGATGAATATGTTGGTGCGTTATCGTGATGAAACAATACCTTTTTTTCGCCAAAAGCGGCAGTGTCTCCTTTAATTTTTTGTCGAAGCGGTCCAATAACTCACTGGAGTATTGTCCAGTGATCGTATTATTTTATTTAAATGTGTTGTTATATTGCCAATTATTTGTTACAAAGTGATAAAAAAATATTAATTTTTATTATAATGATTAAAAAAAAAATTTTTTTCATGTTGTCATTAGCCGCTCACTCATCCGATTACTTACTTCAGCTCAGCTTGCTTAATCAAAATATCGCAAGGCAAGCCGTTAACCAGAATAAGCAATTACATCGATTTCAAGTTCACTTTACCGAAACTAAAAATGGAAACATGGAAACGAATAAACGTATAAAACGTTTTGATTTTGGCCTTGCGATTGTTTTCCAAAAACTTAATTCTAAAAAATAGTATATTAAAATGTAAAAAATTAAAAAAATTTTAAAAAACACATCAATTGTCGTTGGTAGACCTCTCCCGTGATCGTTTCATCGTTATTTACACACTTCAAGCAAATGTTACATACTGAAAATTGAAGCTGTCAAATGTATTTTTCAAATGGAGTATAGGACAACCTTGCCAGATGCTTATATGGCTCTTCGCTATGTATTTAATATCGAAAGATAATTTTGTGTCTAAAATGTTTACTGAATCTTTTTTTGCGTCTTTTCTTTTTTTTTTGTCTCATATATATGTATTAGTTCGTTTTCTTATTATTTTAGAGTTATAAGTCTCTATATCAAAAAGTATTCTGCAGTGTGCAGAAGCACGACATATTGACGTCAGAGGGCGCATCAGTGGCCGCCACAGACACTATCCCCCTTAGTATTATCTACAAGAATGCAGCTGTTTTCGTTTTTTTTGCATATGTCCTAATGCTTTTCGTTTAAGAAAAATGCTGGCTTTAGGCGTTCGACTGAGATGTGTTGTTTTCCATCTACTAAAATGGTGAATACTCGGTCGTTTGGTCTGCACTTTACTTCATATGGTCCGGAATATGGAGTTTCCAATGGTTTTTTTACATGGTCGGACTGTAGAAAGACATGTGTACAACTGTATAAATCTTTATGTAGGAATTTAGTTTTGAGATTGTGATGAGCTGCAGGTTTTGGTCGTACGTTTCGAATGTGCTCACGGAATTTACTGAGAAATTGTGGTTGTTCGAAGTCCATGTCAATATCGCTAAAAAATTCGCCAGGTAACCTGATTGTAGTACCAAATAATATTTCGGCGGTTGACGCTTCTATGTCTGATTTAAAGACTGTTCTGAGGCCTAACATGACTGTAGGTAGCAGTTTTAACCACGGAATGTCAGTGTTACACATCAATGACGCTTTCAGACAACGATGACATCGTTCAATCATGCTATGCTATTTAGAGGAACTTGTGACTGTGCGGCATTCGGTATGCATTTGCATACCTAAAAACCATCGTAAGTCTTGTATAGTCTCCGGTTTTGAAAGTTTGCAATAGCTTCGACACGATCAGATGATGGTTTGATTCCCCTTGTATTGATCTCGTATCTTAAAAAGTTTATTTGTTGGACACCGAATTCGAATTTTCATACATTTATCTTTAAATTTGCGGCCTTGTGTTTCTGTAAGACGTGTTCTATATGGCGTTTGTGTTCCACCTCATTGCTTGAAAAGATCAGAATGTCATCTACGTACCAATATTTCGCATTATCGCAGCTGTGTCTCGGAAGATTGAATCCATATGCCTTTGAAAAGTTTGAGTAGCGTTCTTAAGACCAAACGGCATGACAGTAAACTCAAACAATCCCAATGGAGTGCTTACTGCAGTTTTTTCGTCTTCGGCTGGATGCATCAGAATATTGTTATACGCCTTGCTGATGTCTATCTTGCTGAATATCTGCTTTCCGTAAAGTTTTTCGCTGTGATCATCTAAATGTGGAATTGGATATCGATCAGGCAAAGTGTTTGCATTAAGTTTTCGATAATCTCTACAAGCTCGCCATCCACCAGTTTTCTTTTTAACTACGTGGACTGGGCTTGACCAAGGTCGTACAATGCCTTGCTGTAAAAATTCAGTGAATTCTTGTTTTATTGCATTCAGTTTTTCTCCGGCATATCGACGCGGTCGTTCTGTGACTGGTTGGCCTTTGGTGATGATATGGTTTGTGACTTGAGATTTTGTGTATGGTTGGAGTACATGAGGTTTGGTGACATAAATATACTTCATTATTAAGTCATGAAATTTGCTATTTGTATTGATTGTTGAGATTTTGCTCTGATGAGTTTGTTGTAAGCATCCAATAACTGATACGTCAGTTGATGGATCAAATAGTCGATGTAATTTAATGTCGATGATTAAACTATAATGAGATATGAAATCAGCTCCAATGATCGTTGACTACACATTAGCTATTAAAAAACTCCATTGCAAAGAATGTCGAAAAAAAAAATTTAAATCCATCCGTTTGAGACCATATGTGTTGATAATTGTGTTATTTGCTGCGTAAAGTTGGAACTTATGGGGTGTTGCTGTGAGTCTCACGTCAGTTGCTGTACGTGGAACCACCGAGACAACGGATCTTAAGTCAACGAGAAATAATAAATTGCTGTTGCGGTCGCGTATATGTAGTTTTAGTTCTTTGGTGCTTCGATTTGTTGTGTTGTCTCAGCTGCTTGAACCGACGACAGCGGTATTAGTTTTCCTGCTGTGTCTGAGTTCGTGCGGAAGCAATGAACTCGCAATATTGCTGACATCTATATGCTGATATTCCAAATCGTGAATGATACCGACAGACTTTGTTCCGATACGCACTTTTATTGCGTTGTTCCGATGATTCACAAGGTCTAGCTTCGTTTTGGGCAAGATTGGTGGTTACCTCTGTTGGTTTACTGGTGATTTGATCTATCTTTGTCTCCAGCACAGTTATTCTGCTTTCCATTTCGCAGGTTGCGATGCAGTATTGAAGTGAACGTTGCTCTTGCTATGTGACGTTGCCAAGACGTATGATGATGTTGGCGAATTGACCATTATCTGATCAGCAATTTCATGTTGTCCAAACTTTCATTTCTGCATGCTGACAAAATGTATCTTATGTTATTTGGCATGCGCTGTAGCCACAACGTCCTGAGTCCATCTGTCGAAATGGAGTCATCCGCCGAATCCCTCATTTCCCTCAATAACTGGCTAGGCTTTTTATTGGTCAATTCCAATTCGGTGAGGAGTTTTAATAATAATGTGGCATTTGTTACAAAATACTTCTCACATAACTGTTCCTCTTTTGTATATTGCTTAACATTCGATACGTTAAACTCTTCAATATCACAGAATCGACGCAAATTGTTTCTCGACTTTGCTACATTACATTTAAAAACATTAGATAGAAATTCTCCTTCTACTTTGCCTCCAACAACCCATCCGAGTGAAGTATTAATAAGACATGGAAGACCAGTACCCAATGAAATTTTGCCATCTTTTAACAAATCAAAAAATTCTTGAGTACTAATCAATAGATCGATTTTGTGAGGTTGATAAAAATGTGTGTCAGCCAAATTAGTATCCGTTGTTATATTCCAAGATGAAATGTCAATATAATGTTCGAGCTGGCTTAGTGAAATTGATTTTGTTACAGCGCAGTCCAAGCTCCATTCCACAATTGACACTCTTGTTCGTATTTTTGCATTCACTGCAAACTTCATTTGTGTTCTTACATCCGCATACCCGACATTTCCCATGTATGACGTATCAATTTAAGTTGTAACCGCTTTGCAAGGTACTCCGCGATAAAATTTACTTCAGAACCGGAATCAAGTAATGCCCGTGCCATTTGATATGTTCCAAATTTACCATTGCCGTAGGAATCAGTGACCGCCGCGAGTAACGTGAAACCATTGACACTGCATAACTTGTTGTAGCCCTCTCATGATTATTACTTTCCGACTGATGAACCTGATTGATATTTGAAGTTATCGCCTGATTTGAATTGGAAAATCGATGAAGAGTTGTATGGTGCAAGCCATTGCACACACGATAACGAGACTTTGTTAAACATTGATTTGCCAAATGACCTTTCCTCAGACAATTAATACTAATAAATGATTTCCTGATGAATAGGGACCTTTCCTTAATGCTCAACCTTGTATACACAGGACATAGACCAAGTGGATGATTTGAAGCATTACATTTTGGACAATTGACACTTGCAACCATAAAGACACGTTTACATCCCTCTTTAGAGTTTTCAACCTTATGCTCTTTGATAATCCGTTTGCTGTTAGTTTCTAAGTATGAACAATGTCGATTTAAACTTCTACAACATTCTTCCCAGTTTGGTAAATTGTCAAACTCTTGTGATTTATCGTATGTCTGTTTTGTATCCGCATCTACTTTTGATAGAATCAGGTGAATTAATATGACGTTCATAACATCCTCTTCTGAGCATGACGATAAGAGTGAAGATCGCAATCCTAAGAATGAGTTTAAAATTACCCGAAGGACCCTGGGTCTGATTTAGCCATTATAGGTACATCAACAAGATTAGAAATATGCTCATTAAATATCGTATTGTTCATTGAGCAGAGTCAATGGCTTGCTTTAATTGTCTTCAAGGTAGGTAAACGATTATGGTGTATCCTTCCTACTGTTGTACTTCAAAACATTGTTTCATTTCAATCTTTCTTCTTATTTTGACTTCTAATTTTTCGTATTAATACTTTCGCACTAACAAATGCATCTTCTAATTCACTCCGTTGGATATCTGCTGCATCCAACTTCTCTATGTTTTTCTGTACTTGACAAACTTGTGAAAAATAAGAGTCTAAAATTTGTGATTGACAGTCTATTGCATCTAGATCATGTTCTCTTTGGATTTCTATTTGTTCCTTTATGCTGATTATGAATTGAATGGTGTTTTTAGCTACCAACAATACATATGTATAAGCGAATCAACGAAAGAACATCCAAAACCAAAACGAAAGGATAGACGAATAGAAAAAACACAAAGCAACAGCTTCAAGTTATTAAACCCAAACAGGAATAATTTCAAACAACCGAAATCAATTCATGTAACGAATATAATGGAAAAGGAATAGAAATTAACCGTATGTGTCTATATATATGTCTATATATAAGTCTGTATATACACTTGTATATGTGTATATTATGATAAAAGTAACTCATGTATGATACCATTAAAAAATCAAATTAATACATACAGTTTCTTGACCACCACTGATACTTCCTTGTTGTTGGTTGGTCTTTCCGATGATAATGATGCTCCGTCGATCTGACCAGGATGATGATTCGATGATGATGCAACACTCCGATGATGTGACGATGTTGCTGCGATAATGTGATGATAATTCTCCGAATCCGATGTATGTGCAATGCTCCGGTGATGTGATGATGATTCTCCGAGAGTCCGATGTATGTGAAATGCTTCGATGTGGTTTGATTTTTGGAGCTTGGCCTTTGTGCCAATCCAAATTCTTATTACAAAACAGGACAGCCGGATACTGTCCTGCCACGGTCGCCAAAATGTTTTGTAGTTTTATTTTATTTATTCAACATTCATTTACATAAGTTGCACGATTCTATATCTTTATTATATTTTCATTACACTTTATATGAGATTCATTTATTCATTTGCTTATTAGTCATGCTTATTTCTTTTTGAGCCTTGTTGCAGTCAGTGTTGTCGTCTCTGCTGTGGTCGCTGCTGTGTTGCTGTTGTGTTCATGTCTCTGCTATGTTGCTGTTGTGTTAATGTTATGTCTTTGTCCGAACAGTCATAATATTGAGCGATCGGTCAAAAGTAATAAGTAACTGCGGGCCTCATATTAGCTTCATTTATAGCAGGAACAGAAAGAAGAAGATCACAATATCAAATTGCTAATATCAGTGGAAAAAACTTGCTCAGATTGCGATGACCATGGAGTTTTGATTCTTAATGGTAGAACAAGTTGCGATACCGAAGGCCGATACACCTATATGAGCACGGTGAGTTGCTCTGTTTACGATATATGTGCAATTCCTTGTGATATGCTATCAATGGTTGGATTATATGAAAATCTAAATGCGACAAAACACGAGAAGACTGAACTAGACCTTTTGGATATTTAAGCAATAATCAAATCATCGACACATAATCAAATGAGTACTATTAATAATAATAAAAGCAAATGGTTTTATGTACAATGCAAGAAAGCTACGAAAATCTTACATGATAAGCACATATATTAGCAAAAAATTACTATGTTAATTTGTGCAAGACAAAAAACATTAATACGCATTAAACTTAGAACGTAGATATAATTGTGTGACTAACAGCAATAGATTTTCATTTGTGACAGATATCATTGTTTTTTCTGAGACATGGCTTACAGCTAATATCCTCAACAATGAAATTGTTGGTGATCATTTTTAATTTATAGACATGATCGCATTTTGCGTCGAGGTGGTTGTGATATTCTAGCTTTTAATTCATATCTTCATTCTGAATTTATTCCATTTGTTTTACCAACTGATATTGAATTTATAAGTGCCAAGCTTGTTCTTCCCA